>JAODVQ020480424.1:0-10252 GCA_025400075.2 Phenganax stokvisi
TATAATAATATGTTGGTTGATATAAGCGTATATTTACCATAGTTGTAACAGTAATCTAGCAATATGCACGCAAAATGTTGTATACTATGTTTAAATGCGGAAAAATAATGCCTAAAGACCAGGTCATTGGAAAACAAAACATCTATTTTTGTATGCTCAATGCACTTGTTTTCAGATTGTTTAAAAATTTCAATTGAAAGAAATTTGTTTTTCTAGATCCTCTGGTACACTACATGTGATTGTCATAGATGATAATATGTTTTATCGAAGTATGAGACACGAATATTACCAACTGGCACAAAAAAGTGAGCCTCAACATCTTTTCAGCTAAGTTTGGCAATGTACATCAAACTCATGAAAGTATTCTTTTGTATATTTTAGCTTCATTTTGTTTTACTGAGGTTTTCTTTCAATGTCCTGTTGAAGTTGCTTTGTCTCGAAATTCCCAGAGAGCATTCCCAGTCAGCAGAGAAACTATACTGAAGATGTACAACTGCATTGAGAGACCAGAACCAGAGAAATTTAGCTGGGAAAAGTTTAGCATTACAATTGATAGTAGAAACGATAAAAGTGAAGACAAATGGTATGGCAGTTCCTCATTTAGTTTTTTGCAGATGATCTCAAATGTTAGTCTGAAATGTGTGCTATGTGGTCTAGGAGAAGTATTGCTGCATTACTTGAGAATGCTGTTCCAGCACCTGCTATGAAAGTTTCAGATGATGTTCAGAAAGTATGAACTTTGAAAGTCTAAATTTGTGTTCTTCAGTTTGTATGACTCATAATTCTTCTTTAACAGGCTGAAGACAGAGCTGTCACAGAGAAGAGCATTGTCCATCAAGCGGACCAAGTGATACGAAAATATATCTCACAAAAGTTGGATAAGGTTAGAGGTATGTATGTGTTGGGATACTGCTTGACTGCATGATAGAGTTATGGTTTCTAAAAAGTGAGGAATAATTGGAATATTTAATGTTGTTTGTTGTAATTTCAGTTCAAAACCAGTCAAGTGAAAGGCTAAAACAAGAAGTGCTTTCATTGAATCAGCATCGAAAGAAGATAATGGATATGATTAAAAAAGATTCAAGGATATTTAGTCGTTATTTTTATGCTTTTTATCCTGAGAAACACTCTGGAACTTTCAACAGAACGGATGGAAAATCTGAGTACGTGATTCCCAAGACATTGTGTCATAGTGATATCAACTTGTATGGTGACGAAATGCAGGAGAATTTTTGGGATGTTGTTTCTTCTAAAGAGTTTGAGAATATTGTTAAATATATTTTTGAGACATCTTGATGTTCTTAGACTGGACTTCATTCCTCACGAAGTTTTAAAATGGAATTGAACCAGGTATGGTGTGAAATATAGCTTCACCATTATGCTGTGCTAGCATTTTCTGGTTTTTTATTCACACTTTCTCACCTGACAATGTCGTCAATCACTCTTCTTTACGCATATCTTGACACATTTCAGTGAAAGAAGCAACGCCATTCACGTTTTCTGTTGACATCTTTTTTCCTTCGATTTCTCTAGATTGATGCATTTATTCATGTAATGTGAAGTGATTGCGAGTGTATATTCGGAATATTGCACGATTATATTGCGCTATCATCACAAGGCCTTTTGTTATCTTTATTTAATGACTGCTGTTTGTCATATTTTGATTGTTTGAAATTTATCGCTTTTATGCGCAAAATTCACGTTGTCAAGACAGTGTGTGTTCATGGACTATGAATGGTTTCGGTGAAAAAAATATATCTTAAAGTTGTACACTTCAGTGTGCTGAAGTCATACACCTGTACACTTATTTAGTTGTAACTTGAGCTTTTCGTCTTTGTCAATTCAATATGAGACAGAGGCTAAGCGGTAAGACTAATCAACTTAACTCTATAGTATAGACTCTAATTGTGCTCTAGCATACAGTATTGCTGCGCACTTCATAATTATATACTTTTATATCAAGTTTTTCAAATAATACCATGGTAATACGTTGTTTTTGATTACGTTTTTTAGGGTCCTTGTTACAGGACAATGAATAGAGTGCTCCTGGTCTTGACATTAAAACCTTTTCTTTATAAATCGTATTGGTATGATAAATTTTTATCAGCTTCTTTATTACTCTATATCATGTAGCTAAATGGATTTTATCGACTTAGTTTGCTATTGAGGTGCGATATTTTTAACGTTGAGTCTGATGCGGTTATCATAAGTTCATCATTGTTCAGTGAACTTTAAGTAGGAAATTTTCGGTCATGACGTCACGGAAACAAAATCCAGGAAGGGGACCTATAACCATTGATCTCTTCATGCGACTGGAGTACTAACTCTGTCAAAATATTTTTATGTCATTACTTACGTACTCACTCTTGCTCGGCCAGCAAAGAACTCGGGGATAAATTTATTATTTGTTCGTTGCGTTATGAAAAAGCTTTAAAATGTGTCAGTTACTTCAAACTATCTCGTTGCACAGATCTTCCTTGTGTGTGCAGGCTTCTCGTCATATAATTGGCGTCAAATTTTGTGACGCTATTTCTTGTCTGTTCTTATATGGTCTCTATCATCTGTTGTCGAATTATGCATATTTGAGCGCTCAACTCTGCTTCGCTGCACGCTATTAATGGCCAATCTCTGAGTTTGCACGCACATGTAATGGACCGTTTCTTTGTTCGGCGTAGAAATAGAAATTAAAGCAAGATTTCAGGCGGCGTAGCTTATTTACGCCTACAAGCTGCAAATGTGAAAATTAAGGAAATGTCTGAGACTGAACTTTTCACTATCTCTAGAGATCAGTGGAATTGAAGTAATGTATTTTTCTTTTCTTTCAGAGTTTCATAAATGTTGTCTAATACGTCTAATAGTTCTGGTTTCGTGAGTGCTTCCATCTCACCGTCGAACATCATTCAAGCAACTTATTTAATACTGATCATTGTAATCTCAGTCGTGGGGAATCTTACTATAATTATCGGAATTGTACGAAAACAACTTCTGGATAATGTTACGAATTGCTTCATACTTAACTTGGCCATATCAGACCTTCTAAATGCTCTGTTGAAGATGACCACATCAGTCGCGGGTCTTTTTGATCGAGATTGGTATCCGAGTAACGTGGTTTGTTACGTTACGACGCCTTTTGGAGTTCTCTTCGGAGCAGCTTCTGTCTTCAGCTTAACTTCGGTAGCCTTCGCTCGGTATTTGTTAATTGCTACTCCTTTCACGTTCGAAAGTAAGATCACGCCGTCAGTGGCGAAGTTTGTCTTAGGTGTGGTATGGTTAGGGAGTATCCTTCTCTCTTTTCCCCCAGTGACTTGGCGTCCAGCAGGGATCATTTGTCAAAGTGGTGCGGTGTCGAATGAAGGTTATACCTCTGAGTTAGTGTACGTTATATTTCTATGGCTATTCGTCATTGTGTTACCTAGCATCGTCATGTTGACGTCATACCAACGTATATTTAGTGTAACAAGTTATCAAATACGTCGTATATCTGTGATGGCGATCAATGTAGTCAAAGATCGGTATTCTTTACGCAGACGTCGGGAACTGCGCGCGGCCATGGTCCTAGCTCTAATTGGAGGCATCTTCATAGTTTGTTGGTTGCCATTCTTTGTCATTCTCACCATGCATAAGTTTGCGGCACCTGGGATTATTGACCCTATGTATTTCAAGATATTTCTATGTTGGATGTACACTAACTCTGCCCTCAATCCTGTTCTTCTGATGCTGTTTAATGCTGAGATACGTACGGCTGTGCGTCGGATTTTACCGTGCTCCTATCGGCTCAATTCCGAGAATACTACATATTTACCCGGACGCTGTTGAGAAACACACCATGACAGCCTTGGAATAGCTTGGTATCTAGCGACAATTATAAGTTTCAGAGAACTTGAGGAAAACCTGAGGATATAACGCCATTTGTCATATTACTACTGGTATGATTCTCATATAGATGGCTAGGAAGAAATTTTAATAAAATATATATTTTTGAACAAATTTTCGGGAACATTTTTCCCGAAAGCGAATTTTATATTGACAAATATATTCATGCGAAATTACTCTGGAACTCTGTTGCAATATTCTCTTCAGCAACCGTTTTTCAATGAGAATTCTACTAACAATAACCAAAGAGTTTATCTTGATCAAAGTTCGCAGTTGTAGCGCACCAGAACTGACCGGTCTTGTCATCTAGTAGGCACGCATTACGTGATTTACCGTCGTAAACGAACGGAAAACGGCAACATGCGAAATTGCCATTGCCATGATGAGAACGCACTCCACCCTCACAAGTTTCTGGAAAAAACGAGGAAGAAACTTTCAGTGTGATGACTGTAGGCTGGATGATTTTGTATTGAATTGGAAATATATCAATGTCTATCGTTCAAAATAACGTAAACTTTCTCTTTGAGTTTTCATCTAACCTTGATGACACTGGTGGACCTGAATGTATCTGGAACGATCTGTTATATCACACAGCACCACATTGTTTGAGTAATCTGACTCTCCAACCTTCAAAGAAGGGTTCGCGACGAGACGTAATTTATACGAGGCACTACGTTTAGTCAAATCAGTGACATCAACCCATTGACAATCAAGATCAAATCTGTAGTCATCATGGCAGTTCACAGATATCCCCTGCTCACCCCCACCACTGCATTCATAGAATTGATCTACCCCCTCGTCGCACTTCGTGTCTTCCAAACAGTAGCTGGCTTTGTGGCCTTCCGCGACTTTCTGGTGAGTGTGAGGATCTGGGTGGAAATACATTACATTCGTTAATCCGTCACATTGCCTGAGTTCTCTTTAGAGAGATAGAAACCATTGTCGTAATGTAATGGATGGTTCCATTGCCTTAGAATTTTTGATCTTACCGATCAAATCATAGAGAGCAAACTCCTCGTCCGAGTGATAATGTCGGTGACAGCTGTGCCATTGCCAAGCATTTCTCGACATGTACGGCCGGTATGCTGCTGTGCCCACGTTATGAACTTTGGCTGAAAATCGCAGGAGACGTCGCTGATGTCCATATAGAGCTTGAGCGAGTTCAGTTCGATCGTTGAACTGTGCATCTGCACTTGACGCCAGACAATTCTCTTCATAAGCACATCTAAGGCTTATTATCGGGAAAGTAGTGATGCTCATCGTCTTTTTCAGCTCTTGAATGTCCCATAACAAGTCTGGCGCAACTATGAAAAAAGGTGATTGTTCAAACTACAATGACATATAATGATAAATCTTTTCGTTGTATGGATTTTGTATAAAGTGGAAACAGTGAAGATAGAAATGTTTGTTTCAAATCACAAAACACTGTTTTGGGAAAAGTACTGAAAGTAATTAAGTAAGTAGTAGACGTATCACCTTTCGAACATTTCACTCCTGCAATTCTTTTGATACCGCAAGTTACGTTTTTCAAACTATGTCGCAAACATTCGTCCAATGACATCTCATGACCAAGACACGTAACCCCGCTCATAATCGTTGGTCCAATTTTACCGAAAGCTGAAGTGCTGTAGTTGGCAGTTGCGTAACCAAATCCTAGTTGTCTGCATACTACCATCGCGTTTCTCATTGTCCATCTTTCACCACAAATGTTCCCCCACTTGTCGTTAATCTTCACGTCGACTCTACCCACGTGAGACGGACGATAAGAACTGCGCAAACGAATCTTAGAAGAGAAAGAAAGGACTGTGATGAGAACAAATACAATTTCGCCTGTAGAGTTTATTACACCCAGAATTTTTCGCCTGCATTGCAGACGTTCGTTGAAACGGTTAATAAAGTAGTACGTCAAACTAACCGACCTCCATTGTGTTTTCTCGTTTTCTTTTCGGTACATTGCATCTTACGCCAGCATCTGAATAATGTCTGCATGCATAATCTTTCTTTGTGTTTCGTATCCATATGCAGTTCTGTAGAAAAGTTTCTTTACCACTACACGTGATCTTCTTGTACAGTTTCTGTATAAGGAAAATCACGTAGTTTTTAGAGCTGTTCGCTCTTATTTTTTGCTTTTTATTGAATGACAAACATGACCTCGACGCGGAGGTAAAGTAATACCTTACCTTAACCTCCATTGCATGAGGGTATACAGTCCCCAAGGCGTATTCCTTTGCTGTACCGTATCCCAGTGACCGACAAATGACGTTAGCAGTATAGATATCTAGATCTTTATCACAGAGTGTGGCCCAGTCTGTTCTCCTGCGCACCTCGACGCGACCTTCCCACGCGTGGATACCACCGTGAAGTCTCGCGTGTGCAAACTAATGAATTGAAATGGAGGAGCTACATCATAGGTGCGTTGATCAAAACGTCTCGTTAATTTATTAGTTCCCGTCACCTTATCTCAATGTTTAAAATATCTATTCAAGTTAGTAAGCTCACCGTTGGGATCTTTGTCTCACATTTGAGCCAAACAAAAACATTACTTTTGCAAGTTTGATGACGTAATCCGGAGCTCTCGCAAGATAGAAGTGTCGCTTCGTTACCAGTACAACTCACATTTCCAAGATAAAAACCTTTGGTCCTAAAATTCAAGAAACATTTTATTATGCTGTCCTGGCTATATCCCAATTCATTTGGTTTCTTATCAAGAATCACGCTAACGTTTCATCGTACTCACCTGCGCAGTTTGTTAATACTCAACCGGACGCGAGTCTCTACAGCGTGAGTGAAGCCAAGTTGCCCGCATGCAACACGGGCTTCTTTCAATCCCCAACCATCATTACATATCACTCCAGCCGAGATGGTTTCAGAGTTGAGTGTAAGCGCACCTTCTGAGACGACACCTTCTGTCTGTTTTACTCTTGGTAAAAGCTTCAATTTAAATTTCTTTATCTAAGAAGATGTAATTCGACAGCTGTGAGTTTCTTCTTCTTCATTGGTTTACTGAGTTATTCAATACTGGTCAATATATAATGAATCCTGTTTCAACTCTTGGACTCTTAGCCATAGCAACTAGTCATGCAATGCAAATTTTCAAAGGTTTATGGACTTACATCAATATTCCTTGTAGCGTTGTGGAGCGGTGGTGTTTTAATCAAGTTTTCCATCCCAGGGTCGCACATTACTCCCGCCATACGTTCTCTACTGCATCGTATTTGACCCCAGGGTCTTTTACTGCATTCGCCAATATTGAACTCATGTCCTCGGCACACCACCCTGTCCAACCAAACCCGAGTTCTCATTTGTCTCCTCCGAGAACCGATTATCAAAGTCTTGTAGGTTTCTTGTGGCCCATAAAATTTTCTATATTAATGGAGATAAGGCCTTCAATGTCTTCAGTTGGATATTGAGCTGCGACCATTTAGCCTTGCTAATGAATTCACGAGAGCCCTCTGAGGGGTCTGTGCCTGAACTGTGTTGCCTGACTGTGAGCGTGACAAGGTGAAAACTCGACATTATGCGCATCATTTTAATTTGTCAACGTATAATTTACTATGGAGATCTATTATCGCTTATATTCGTCTATGAATCAAATACTGTTTTACTAATTTATCACTGTTTTTCGACTTATTCTAAGATAGATATAGAGTCGGTTTTATATAGTTATTTTTGTGACAACTCATGTACATTGTATAAACATCTACGTGCAAACATTCACGACCTTCACACGATGCAATACCGTTAACGTTTAGTATTGATCGATCACACTGTATATATCGTGTTTGTGTCGACCATTCAAAAGCGCCTTTTACCCTTTCGTGGCGAGCACGACTCCTTTATAACCAAGCTGTCGACAAACAACTTGCGCATTTCGTTTCGTCCATCCGTTGTCACAAATGCCTCCCCAACTACCAATGTTGCGATATTTATGATAGACCATGACTCTGCCTGCGTATGGATGAGGGCCACCTTCAAGACGCACTTGTACTCGTTCACGGCGACATTCCGCGCAAATACTGTACCAGAAAACAAGGAATGTCGCAAGAACTACGCGAGCCACCATCTTGAATAAATCGCGTCAAGTACAAGAATCAAGACGTGCGAAGTTAATCATCTCTTGAAGCTCTCCGTATAATTGACCATTGTGCTCGTAGAAATTTCTGGATTTCCGGCGCACTGGGGAAGGGCTGGTCCCATAACTATGTAATATTATTGTTAGATGTAAGAAACTGACAACAATGTGGTCTATACGGAGGGATAATTTATTCAGTGCATTACATTCGGTATAAAGTCGTCCGGCAAGTGTTCTACTAATTACAGTACATAAATAACTCGCTTTTTCGCGACATCGGTGCTGTATGAGAAGATGCTAATATATTGGCGGCGACCATCGGCGATCAAATCATGTGAGTCAACCTAGCTTTTTGCAATGATTGCTGACCGTTGGTTGCGTATTAGAAGCAAGTTCAAGTTATATCAATGCCACCGCTCCATTCTCCAATAAAGATGAGATGACACTATAACGAACCAAATGTTGCGCGTTTTCTTCCAGATCTGTGGGCTGATCGCTAGACAGACAGGGAATATTTGAAATTAGTTTAAACAACTAATCAAACACTGCATATGTAGGACACTACATGTGCTTACTCTGGGTCCAGTTCCACTTGTTCTTGAGGCTGGATAACTTTCATAAAAATATAACTGTCCAAGTTTGGTTGAGGAACTGGAATGAAATGAAACCTTTATTGAGGTGATTAAAACCAAACACAGGCTTCACTTTCTACTTCTTGTACCTGACTTTTTCTTATCCAAACTGTTGATGTTTGGTGGCATGTGATGTAAGGCCTGCGACTTCAGCAGATCTTCCACGTTTTTGCAATACCTAAGTAAAACGGAAAGCTCGCAGAATGAATGAGCAGTAGGAGACAAAAAAAGTCATTTATCATACTGTTTTGCATAGACATGTTCTTCCGCAGAAAGATGTGATGTATAATCTGTTTCATTTGATGGCTCCAAGATATGAAATGCATATTTCTCTATCTGAAAATATGCATAGTTTTATCAATACATTGTGACCTCACACCATCACACCATTTTTTTAAACAACCAACCTTTTTCAATCTAAGTTTTAAATAACTGCTTATTACATATCGTATTCTTTGAATCTAAAATTAAGATGGCAAGAAGCATAGCATTATAGATATGTAAAAGTATGTAAAAGTATATCTTATTGAACGAATGATGACCTCTAGCCTGTGCATTGAGCCGACTAGGTCTCCTTTGCCAGCATCTTTTAAGTTTTCTTCCTGTCATTAAAACAGAACATTTTCAGCTTCAGTAGATTTCCCACTTTCTCTTCTGAATTTTTAATAATTTATTCACCATTTCTTTAATTTGGTCAAGCATACATTCAACAAGCTCTACTTTGCTTTCTAGAAGCTCTGGGGCAAATTTTTCGTTCAACCATGCCTAAAAATAGTTCCAGAATAATAAATCATCGTGTCAAGAACTGAAATTTTCCACAGTTTAAATGTCAGCTACAAACCTGTTCTAAACGCTCTAACACTTCTGCAGCGGTGACCTCTTCTTCATATTCGTTTATTCCCGATTCATTCAATCGATTTGAATCAGAAGCTCGCTCCTCGTAATCCGCCATCTTGAGTTTTCTCCGGCGCACTTAGTTCATGATGACGTCATCATAGACCTCGCATTACCGGGGTGAGCGTTGTATATTCGTGAAAAATTATTAGAATAAAAACTGGTTATAAGTTTTAAACATTCTATTATATATATGTTTTGTACAAATATTTTGAGTTAGAATATCGTGACTTGTTTCAGAATGACCGTGGAAGACAACAGCAGCTGTTTTAAATTGATTTGTGATGATATAATCAAGTCTGAAGGGGATAATAGAGCATATCGTGGTCTTGTGTTGCAAAATGACATGAAGGTTCTTGTAGTGAGTGATCCTAGCTCAGAAAAGGCTGCTGCTTCTATGGACGTTCATATAGGTAAGCTGATATAATATGTAACGCTACCTCTGAGTTAGAATTGCTGTCATATGTTTTTAGGCTGTTGGTTTGAATTCTGTAATACGGGTACCTTCCCCCCCAGCTCCTTTGTTTAACTACCATTTTGAACCAATCCTTGTGTGAGTTGAACTTTCCACTTCAGTCGAATCGTAGCGTGTTTCTTTGTTTCAAAGTGTCCAGCTCAGTGGTCTTTTGCTATGCTCTATTTCTTACAAGACAAAGAGATACGCTACATTACAGATGAAGTGGAATATGCCTTATTTGGTGGCTAGCTGAAATATGTCTTTGTCCTCCTGGGGCCGGTTGTTCAAAGCTGGGTTAGCGTTAAAACCTGGGTTAAAATTTAA
>JAODVQ020480524.1:0-10252 GCA_025400075.2 Phenganax stokvisi
ACACAAACCTCGGCTTTGATAATTCTCAATATCATACTTGACCTCATTCAATAATTGTTTAATATTTAGTACATCCATGAACTTCATTTACTTGTTCTTATAGTGTCCTATGCTTACAAAACCAAGAGACGAAGAGTACTTTGTTAACGAAACGATCGGTCTCACAGACTTGTGATGTCAATATCTTGAAAAAAGAAATAAAAGACTTACAAGTACAAGTAACTGAAAATCAAAAAATCATCAAAAGCATTTATGCGCTTTTGAATAAACCGAAAACAGGTTAGACTGAAGCCACTGTAAAAATGTTTTCACCTCGCTTGTTTGCTTTTTTGTTTGCTTTTCTGCTTGTGTCTTTGCTTATGGACACATCTGTTTGCTTACTTCCTTTTTGATTGTTTTATCTTTGGTTGGTTGGTTTGTCATCATTTACTTGCACATTTGTTTATTCATTCATTAGTCTAAGTTTTAATTCAGTTTTTTTATCGCTTATTTATTGCCGGATGATTGCTATTCGTTTGTACGCCAGCTTGTTTTTTTGGTCATTTGTTTGATCGCTTGATTGTTTATTTGTGTGTTTCAACTTTCACCGGTTAGTTTGATCGTTTGTCACTTTGTCTGTCTTTCTGAACGGGAAAAATTTCTTGTCCATTTCATCTCCTTCCTTTAATATTTTCAAAAGGAAAAAATTGCGCAGAGCTATACCGTGGTGGAATAAGACAAAATGGCATTTATGAAATCGATCCTGATGGAAAAGGAAGTTTTAAAGTGCTTTGTGATATGACTGGGGGAGGCTGGACTGTGTTTCAACGTCGTCTTGATGGAAGTGTACACTTCTTCAGAGGATGGCAAGACTACAAATACGGTTTCGGCGATTTGAATGGAGAATTTTGGCTGGGATTGGATAAAATCCACAGACTCACAGTTCGTGTCTCACATAAACTTCGTATTGATATGGAAGATACAACTGGAAACAAAAGATTTGCTGAATATGATCTTTTTGCTGTGACAAGTGAAGCAAGCAGATATCAGTTACGCCTTGGAACTTACTCTGGTAAGAACACACAACCATTTTGCATCCATTGACTTCTGTAAAGGTCTATGGTTAGTTATTTAGCTCGTACGTGTGTTTGTTCAGTTATAAGGTTTACACGTTCTTTAGTTAGTTAAATTGGTTAGTTTATTAGACTGTCTATTTTCAAGCAGTCAATTGGTGAATGAGTTGATCTATTAAATTTGCTTAGTTAATTTGTTTGTCTATTTGTTTGTTTGCTTAATTGTTTGATAGATTGCTTATTTGGTTCTTTCCTTGCTTGTTTGTCTGTTCGTTTGTTTACTGATGATTTGTTTTTCAGGCGATGCAGAAGATTCATTGAGTTACCATAAAGGTTTCCCCTTTTCTACCAAAGATTCGGACAATGATGCAAAAACGTACAACTGTGCTCAGCGTTTCAAAGGTGCTTGGTGGTACAAATCCTGCCATGAATCAAATCTCAACGGTCAGTATCTCAACGGTAACCACAACTCGTACGCTGATGGAATTAACTGGAAAGCTTGGAAAGGTTATAATTATTCACTGAAATCAACATCGATGAAAATCCGACCACGCACCTTTGGACCACAAAAAAAATAAACATTTTTTGACTGCAAGATTTGTTTTGAATGCACAAAGATATATAGCAGTTTCTACTTAATGGCAATCTTAGTTATAACTTGTAAAATCCAAAATTTCCTAAGTGAACGTTTTTAAATAATTCTAAAAACTTAGTATAAGAGTGAAAGAAATGAAACAATGCATTAGATCGTAATGCCTTTTGCTGTGTGCATTCGGACATAGAAATTGGACAATAATTATCCAGCATGTCTTTTAAAACCTTTTTTATGAAGTGGATTAACCTTGGCTACCTTCGAATCTCAAGGAAATACCCCATTTTCAGTGGCATAATTAAACTAGTCATAGATGGCACAAAAACGGCAATGGATAGTTTCAGAACTTTTCTTGGAATTTTATCAATTCCAGTTTTTAGAATAAGATAAAGCAAGAAAGGAATTTATAACTTTTGCTACAGATACTGTGTTAAATTCAAAGGTAGTGGTTGGTTTACTTATATATGCGGACTAAATTGGGTATATCCTGAATCAACAGAATTTGCAATTTTGTTTCCAATAGTAGAAAAGTACTCATTGAAAGTCTCTGCAACTTCATGCGAGTCAGAAATGATATTATCATTAGGTCTTGTTACAGAAGGTCCAGGGTCTATATGCATACCCTGAATTTACTGTGGTCTGATACTAAATAATGTGCTTTTCTTCTGGCTTCGCCCTATAACTCGATTACTAGTTTGTCAAGTTTCCTTCAGATTGCGTTTATGTTTGCAAATCAGATTATTGTGTTCAAATAAAGCAGGAAATGGCTTGAAATCTAGTATTTGAAAACCATAGTTTTTTCTTATCCTATGTTCTTGGACAAGCACATGTGGTCTGCTAGCCTGTAGGCCCCGCCGGATCTATGTCACTGAGAACACTATCTAAGCAATAAAACGTCACTTCTGCCCTCGTCAAACCACGACATTTAGCTAAATCACGAACAGTAGACAAATGCATGTCTTTCTCGCATACTCAGTCTTTCCAATACTGCCCAAGCGTTTCTTGTACACTATTGCGAGCATCTGCACCATTTTGTTTTAAATTTACAGCGAGTCGTTTGGCCTTGTTTATCCATGTTTGTAACATAGTTGTTGCCAACTCGGTCACTGTTGTCTAGAGTTGTTCTGTCTGCATATGCTATACATCCTGGAATACGAAACTCTTTGTTTGTCGTCAGATGGTAAACAACTTCATCTTCGTCAAAGCTACCAGAGTAAGTCATGATCATGTTGATATCTTTTGAGAAGATATCCCTATTCCTGTACTCGTCGTTTCGTAGAAACTCGAGAACATTGGGGTACTTCTCTTTACAGGACGTTGTACACAGTTTCGTCAGTCTCTTTCGTTGTAAGTCCCCCATACGCTTTGTCCAAATCGTCCGTTTGTTCCTTTAGAAGTAACAAGGCGGCAGCTTTGACTTCGCATATTTGCAAGCCATAACACTTAAGCATATCTCGAATTTGTTTGTTAATGTGACCGACTTCCGTGTACATTTTCTTTGCCGTCACGAAATAATCTGGCACGAAGACGTAGAACAAGAAATTGTCGACGAACTTGTCACTGCATGGAGAGAGACCAATTCCACCTTGCGTCCCATGCTTGTTAAAGTACACTGCACCAGTTCTGTTAAGCGAATTTTCCTTTGCAGTCTTCTTTAAAACGACAGTACTTTTGTTGGAATGACCGAAAATAGCACGGTGAGAAAGAAGACCAAAAGCTTGCATATTGCCAAAAAAATTAACTTTTTTTCCCAGAACACCAAACTACAACACAGACCCAGTAAAACCTGCGAAGGGCAGTTTAAATAATGCATATTTGCAAGCTAACCACTTTTCATCGGGAATGTCCGGGCTCCCTACAGTGCCACATAACATCAATTCGGGCCTAGTAACAACTCGAGTACTCGAAAAAACGAGTCATTTATTGTTAGGAACTCGTTGAACAAACATGGGTCGTACGCATACGAACTGCCCTCTGTTTAGCTGTGGTAGTACAAACTTTGCCTGACCAGCAAGTCATCTCGATCAAGTAAGGTAAGATAAGAATTTTTGGACCTCAACCGTGTGAAGAGCCAAAGGAATTCAGTATAGAAAGAGTCTGGAGAATTTATTTAAGCGACAAGAAGAGGTGGAAAGAAAACTTAACGCTTAATTACAAAATGCAAGAATGAAAGATACAGAAACTGGTAAACAAAATGCTTCTAAATCGGGTGAAACGAAGAAAGACCATGGTTAAGATGTTAAGTTGTGTGCATGTACTCGACTACGAAAGAGTCGCCAATGTAAGCTAGCAATAAACGTTAAAAAAGCAAACTTGTTTTCACTGAAGGCGGAGCAGTGAACAAAGCCAAGCAATCTAAGCTGGAGGACACTTAATCATGGAAAATATGTTTGAGAACTGTTTGTTGTTGTCATCCATTGCTGCATGGTACAAGTAGATGTTGTTACAAACTAAACGGGACCTAGGGACTTTGCCCTGGGATGCAGTTTAAGGAGTACCGGCGTCTCTTAAGACTGTACATGTTAAGAACTATTGTCTATCTAGCCGCCAGTCTAATTGCCTGCCCTTCTTTGGCACGATTGACTTTAATATAGTGTCTGTGTTTGCATGCTTTCAGATCTAAGCTGGGGGGACACTGCACCCCACACTCAAAACCCCCTTCAGTACGGAACTGCTTTCCTGTCCATATTGTGTAATAAAATTTGAGAATATTATCTTTCTGTTTAATTTTGTGATATTTACTGTAGCAGTGAAAGTAATCAAATTAAGATCCCGTTCTTACGAGGTCCTCAAGCAATAATAAAAACAAAGACATCAACTCTTCTAACAGCTATAACATTTTTGTAATTTCCAAAACGCAAAACTTTCCTCTTCAAAATCGAAGAATAAATATTTCTCAAAGTAGATATAGTTCTTTTCTTCAAAGTTTACAAGCACATTGTCAGTTAGTAGAAAAATCTATCGTAATAATAGAGATAGTGGCTTGTCGAGTTTACAATAACCCTTTGGGTTTCTAAATCGTTTCCAGCGACGTTGATAAATATTACCTGAATGGCATCAAGCTACTGATAATCAGCGAGTTCTTTGCTTCACAAAGTTGCTCACTTCAAGGTAATATGCTCTAGTTCTTTCATCGCAGATAAAACTTATCTGCCCAAACGATTCTTTTTATTATGCTCAAATTAAAGCTAAGTTTTGCTATTCTCTGCTACTTAGTATTTGCTCTTCAAATACGTGCCTACACACACGTGTGATGATCTCATCCTAGCTCCTTGTAAGACTGCATTCCAGTTATATGCGTTTTTGACACGTGCGTAACAGTTGCACTTCAAATAAAACTTTACCGTTCAAGCAACCACGAGAAAAAAGTTTAGACTCAGAACAATTACGAGCTTATTTGTTGGTATAAAAAGGATAAGAGTTTGAAAAATTTAACGTTCTAAGAGCGCGTTAAAAATGCTTCACCAAATGCTTGTGTTTCCACTCAGGAAAGTATTACGCTGTGTATAGGAACGGGCAGAAAAATTTTCTTTACTTCTTGAGATCAGGGTCGAAATTAATGACTTTGACAAACAAAAAACTTTCTTGTCCGTTCCAATCCTTCTGCACCGAAACAAGCTTTTTTAGCAGAGAGCACACCCTTTTACCGCCGAACACGTTCCCAGGCTAAAAACACGCTAATGAGACTGGGAGCAAGTCCCTTCGGCCCAGAGCGCATTCCTAAGCAGCAAGTACACCGTTAAACTCGGAGTACGCTCTCTAGGCTGACAGCACGCTCCTTGAATTGAAAACAATTATATTCAAGGTGTGAACACAATTCTTAAGAAGAAACTAAGAAGGATCGCTATGTTTGTAACATGCTTCTTAGATTGAGAAAACCGAACACGCACGTTAGGCGCAGGGCATGCTCCTTAGGCTGAATGGACGCTCTTTAATCTCGTAGCATAATCATTAGACTGGCAGCACGCTCTTTAATTATATAATAAGACTACTTACTATGTTTTCTGCGCCTTCTGTCATTGGCACAATACACATTGTGGCAAAAGCGATCACAGCCACCTGTTCGTTTATAGACAGGTTTCAATATACAGTTATAACTGTCGTAAACAGAAAGTCACCATCTTTCTAAACAGCCGAATTACAACAGCTTCCAAATAATTTTTATGAAATTTGCTGCTAAGAATATTTCTGAATCTTTTAGCATTTGATAAAGATATTGTGACTTGTTGTGTACGACAATTACGACCGTCACAATACCTTACTTTTTTGTTGTGAGTTGGGCCTAATACTTTCAAGACTTATAATAAGTAACAATAACATTTAAAAGTTTTGTTGCAATATTTAGTTGTTATTTTCAAATGGCTAATAAGCAATTCTTGTTTCTTCTTATTTTCGGTGTGGTAATGCTCGCATTTGTTGAATTCTCTTAACTTGCAAAATTCCTCCATCGGAAAATAAATCGCAAATACGTCTACAGTTGTGTGGAATGCATATTGGCTTTTAATGTGGCGTTCGAGGAAAACTTTTATTTTGCAGAAAAATATTAAAGCATATTCTGTAAAATATATTGTCGCCTTTGTTTCTTCGTGCCGATTAAAACGTGTCGTGACATAAGCAACTTCGTCGTCTTTTCATGTTTTCGAGTTTACGAAGCAAACGTTACATTTATTTAAATAGTTTTTTGAAAATTAGTCCGGCTATTTAGCCTAGATGTGTAAATTTTACAAAATATTTGTGTTCTAAGACAGCGTCTCCCTGGTAAACTTCAAACAAAACACAATATTAGCCCGACTAGTATTTGCCAACTTCAAGATGCTTTTACAATAAACAGGTGCAAACATAAGTTATCAGAGAACCAAAAAGCTAAAACTCACAAAACTATTGTTCTGTTACGAAGTCTACTCAGCATTCTATCATATAACATGGCGAAGGTACTCAATGATGAGTCGAAATGGTCCGGAAAAGAAGCGTCACTTCAGCCTCTGCCGCCAACACCAACGGATGATACTGAAATATACGAAAAACCGAAACTGTAGGTCATTTACGTGAAGACATTGCAGGATTTAGATGAACCTGGAACAGTTCATTCATCCAAACCACGAAGAAAACTTCTGAAGAAGATTGTGTTGTCATTCGTTATTCTAGCTCTGTGTGTACTTTGCTGCGTTCTCTTGGCGATTCACCTTAAGCAGCCACGAAATTCAAAAAACTTTGCAGCTGATGATCTCCGAGGTAGTCTTGCTTTTGTAGGTTTTGTTGTTTTTCGTTTAGACAGTACACTGCATGTGTCGGGTTTTTCAACTTCGTTGTCATATCCTTTAATTTTACTCGATCGTCATCGAAAAATGCCTTTTCCTGTTTTGGCATCAATTGTACACCGAGGGAACTACACGCAGGCTTTTCTCATAGAAAACCCATACATGGGAAGAAGCAACAGCAGGATTGTTTTACTCTGGAGCCATTCAGCTAGGCGTGCATGAAGTAGCGGGCCGATTTAAATGTATGGCACTGAATATTAAAATTCCTGGCTTTGTAATTTTTCGGTCGCAATTTTTTCCAATTTGTTATAGGGGATTGTAGTGGTCACTACCAAATAAGAATAAATATACAGAGTATAAAAAATAACTAGGTCTTACGATAGAATGTTTGTTCAGCGGTAGATATCGTTGCCTTTGTCCACAGAAATATTCAAGGTTAAGGAATTGTTCAATGTGGCATTAATTTTTAAATTTTCTGGGAAAGTAAAGTTATGTAAAAGTAAAGTGGTTCTCATACAAAATTATCAGTTGATGGTACATAAAGTCGACAGCTAGTGAAACATGCTCTACAGAAATGGGTAAATCTTTGTATGATCAGTTTCGGAAGTAATGTGACCTCGCACGTGCTATACCGGTTCGAAGCGGATTTTCGTAATGCATAGTGATTAGTCAAAACGAGGTTGCACAACTGAGCTGATGGCTTGTATAAAGAACACGGATTAATGTTTTATACAATTTAATAATTAACAAAAAACTAATGAACACCTTTGGATGAACATGAAATATGCTTACCTTCTGTGGAAAGCCTTCTATAGGAAAGCCTTCTCCGCGCTCGGCTGACTTTCTATAGCCATGGCTTCATCTGCATAGGCTCGGATCTTAGGGTTGTCTTCGAGTAACTTCACTCACTTACACGACCAGTGGATTCGTGCCTAGATTTGAAAGGTCGATACTGTTCACCGTTGATCCAGATGCGAGAATATTAGGGTCGGTTTTTTGGCGCAATGTGTTGTGCATTTCTATGATAACATATCCTTCGGGAATGGCACGAAGGACGTTGCTTTGTCGTTGAACTTTAGCCACTCCAAAACAGTTTCATCTGACCAATAAAGATAATTCTGCCGTCTAGGTTGTTTTTTCAAGGCTTGAATTTGACTGATGCCGACTCTTCGCTGCTTTGGGTGGCGAAGAGATAAACGTTGAAATCGCAAACAGGTGTCCAAGAACTTGCTCATCTGCTGGCATGTCAAGTTTGTTATCGACTAGCAAGTATCCGAACGGTTTTTCGATCTCTTTGTAACAGGCACTCCTGAATCGGTCCCTGTTCCTATCAAACATTCGCTCTCCAATAATGTTAATTTTTTCCCATCACTTGGACTTCGAAAGAGAGCCAGACAGTAGGAATTTCGGCTGATGTTTGTACTATATTTTCCATTAGAAAACATGTTCTGAAGCAAAAGGATTACACTTGCACTTCTATGACGATCTTGGGTAAATATTCGAGCTACCATAGGGCTGTCTGTGGCTTCGGCCATCAGATCATCTAGTATGATGATGTTAATGCACTTTGTATTAATCTCACTCAGATCCTCGGACAGTTTGGGCAAAACTCTCTCAAACTGGACGCTTTCCCCTGGGATTTTTCAAGTCGTCGTAACGTTCTTGCCATTCACTGAAGCACCAGAAAACGCAAATGCTTCTTTGCTTCTCGTACACGATGTGGTTGTTTTCCAACATTTGCCAGAGAAAGTACGTCTTTCCATATTGAGTGCAACCCACGACCATGAGCAAAAAAACTTATGGCCAAAGTTGACTTCCCAACCAAAGACGCTTGTACTGCTTTTCGTTTCTTAGCTGGCAATGAGGGTGCACTTTGGCTTACACGCTTTTCTCCTGGCTTTTCAGAGTTCGTAGATGGAGACTGATATGATCCATGTCATGATGATACTTTGGCTTACTTGACTTAGGGTTTTCTTTCCTGGGACGACAAACCATGAACTTGCAAAAGGTGTGTACTGATATCCTTTAAATGGGGACGGCTGCAAAATGGAAAGTCCGGGGAAATCATCTCTGCATGACTGCTCCCACAAATGGCTCAGGTTTACATAAAAACATGGTTCTACATATTCTTGCTTCCAGGGTTTAAAAGTAATTTTGTGGCAGTTCCCTGAATATTCTTCAGGACTTCTGCAGAGTTTCTGTGAAGCTTTTGTAGAGTTTCTGTGAGGCTTGTGTAGAGTTTCTGTCAAGCTTCTGGAGAGCTTCTGTCAAGCTGCTGTAAAGTTTCTGTGGGGGTTCTGAAGGTATTCTGTTGGGGTTCTCGGATCGCTCATTCATAAGTCATTGAAGTCACACTTAAACGAATGCATATGTTGTTCGTTGGATCATCTGAAAGCCAAGCTCGGTGTAAGTATGAACTGCCAATATTGTGGAAAAGAGTTCTCCCGAGCTTATAATCTTGAAAAACACGAAGATGACTATTGTCCACTAAAGCATGAAGAAGAAAACATGTCTCAATCTAACTGGTATTGCCAAGATTTTGGAGACACATGTGGGACTGATAAGGAGTCAGAAATCGAACAAGAGAAACAGGATCTTTGGCTACCATTAGTAAAGAAAACAAAACATAGAAGTAATACAGCTTTTGAAAAAATGGAAATGAGCCTTATAAGAAACTATCTAGATGAACAGTCTGCTAAGGAGACAGCTTACTCAAACAGCACGCGCAGACTGGGTGCCTGGGCACCGGGCACCCTAAAGCACTGTGTTCAGAAAGGTTTTCAAAGCCTAGTGTAGTTATTGGCGAGAAATAGTTTCCTTTTTGGGCGAAAAGCCATAAGCCATAAAAATGTGTATGCAATGTGTTTTTCTGTCAAAGTTTTTGTATTTTTTCTCCATTGTTATTGTTGATAAATTATTATTATGGATCTGAAATGTCATCTGATGTACAACAAGAATGTTTGGATCAATTGATGATTTACATTGGGCAAAACAACAATGTGATCAAGCAGTGGCGGATTTAGAGGTCACACTGGTCGGGCTCAGCCCGACCAAAAATTTTCCCGACAAATTTTCACGGGTTACCTAGCCACAAACATGCGCCAGAGTTAGTTCCATGCTTTTCGCAACTTGGTCGGGCTCTCAGAATTCAGGCCGACCAAGTAATATTATTTTATAGTAGACATATTCCCAATCTGATTGGTTCATGGCATCTGAGCATGCTCAAACGTGCAGTTACGCAACATCTAGCCGCGCTCATTTTCTAGAGCCCGACCTGAGCCTTCGATATGTAAATACGAAGCTCGTAGTATCACTGGTGTTCCCCTATTGAAAGATCGGCGGGGAATCTT
>JAODVQ020480628.1:0-10251 GCA_025400075.2 Phenganax stokvisi
GAGACATGCGCAGTTAGTGTTGCAGTTTTTGTCTGTTGCCGCCTTAGTGCAAGCTCCCTCCCACCCACCCAGTGAGGGCTACATATGGACAGTGACTATGGACGGCAGTAGGATATTTTTGGGCAGTAGGCAGTACTGTGTGAAATTTATTGTAATTTAGAGTTGTGTTAATAAAGGCACTGCTGCACTTGCGGTAGTGGGCATCTCGGCAACCCAGCGTGAGAATTATATTTAGTTTGGTAAAAACTTTCAGGTGATGAAAGTCATCTTTGTTATAACGGGATCTAAAATTTCAAAATTTTTTTTTGCTTATTTAAAATTTTGTAGAAGCTAATCACTCGCTTTTCTGCAACCGGCGAGTTTTCCTCGTGAATTTTGTTTTGGTGCCGAAGTACGTATATTTCTTTGAAATTAACCACAAATCAAGTGTAACCACATGTTTGTCACGGAACGAAAGTGTTTTGGTTAATGGCCCACGGCCTAATTGCTCAAATTTCGAAATCTGAAACGTTATCTGAAACACAGTGATTTCAAAAGCTGCTCTGTCATACATGCATTTTGTATAAAAACTTGGCACAATAAATAGGGCAAGACGGGACGTACCACTTGGTATGTGACGTACTTCAAATATAACTTCTTTTTGGTTGAATAATAAAGTACTTTCAAAATTGTAGCTCAACCGCTACGGAGAGATCCAAGAAGAAAACAACAAATTCATTTGGATGGTTCCATACTTGCGCCTCATTCCAAGCGCAATGAGCGATAAAGAAGTGAAAGGTTACTTGGAAGGTCAACTAGAAAGTTACGTGGTCAAAATTGACCGTCCATTCTGCTCATTTGATTGGCGAGAGTTCATCTCTCAGGCAAAGATATTTTTTAAGGAGAATTCCATGCCTTTTCTGTTACTACTCAGCGGTAGTGTTGCTGCCTTCCATTACGAAAAGGTTCTATCCTGTGTTGGTAAGATATTAGCTTGAATCAAAATGCAGGATTGGGATGAAATGCGGGTTTACCGACGTTTTAACGAAGAGTACGCCTCTTTCTCTCATTTCTAAACCGGTATTTTGACTCATTTTACAACCATTTAAATTCGTAAAGAAAAATAAAATTTTTGTATTTTGCAGGTTCTTGTCCTGTTGCAACTGCTGTTGGCGAGACTGCAAGTGGCAAGTCGACGGCTCTAAAACTCGCTAGTAAACTTTTGGGTATGCATATGGTGTCACAGTCGTCTGGTGAGTTTATCGTTTCGTATTTGAAAAGAACGACCTTTCCGTTGTGCTGGGATGACCCTACTCATCAATCAAGTACACGTCGGCCGTTAGTATCCGTTTTTAACGGGCTTGGGAACCAAACACAGGATAGAGGTAGTGAAAAGCCTCGAACCTCGTTTCTTCTGACCGTAAATTTCAAGATGGAAGATGATATGAGGTATTATATGCGTAAAATACGAAACAATAGTGAATGTGGAGACTAACATATTTTTTGACTTTTCTGATATATTTCTACTTGAATATGATCGATTAATTGCAACAATTAGTATTTTATAATTTTCAATTTGTATTTCACAGATCATTTGAAAGAACCATACCTATATGGTTTAAAAAAGTCCTAAGCAAAGAATGCAAAAACGGTAGGGAGTTCCTGAATGCCAAGAAAGAAATTTTTTCCTTAGCCAGCACGCACAGCATCATGGACATAATTGCTATGTGTACGCAAATAAACCACGAGAGTGTTGCAGCCCATACCAGCTTTTTCATGCGTCATTTAAGTGGTTTATCGCCAAGATTAGCGGAAATATATCCTGTGTACAGGCTGATTTCTCATTTGGTAAGCTTATTACTTTACATCGTCTACAAGTCTAAAAAAGTAACTGGAAATTGAGTTCTTTGTCGTTAAATGTTCTTTAGATTATCGAGCTAGTGAACGACAACGATGTATTAAGCAAGGCAGCTCTTGATCAATATATAACTGATGAGTTCGTACCGTACGTCTCATCTTTTTACGACGTCACTGTCCAGGCCCATACGAGCCTTGATGAAATATTTCAACTAATAGTACAATCGATAATCAAAAATCAACTCGACAAGAACGAGGTACCCCATATTATTTTTTCCCTATTTATCCCATGGTCTTGTGCGTTAGAATCTTAAAGCGTTTTTTGTTCGAACATCCTTGTCTCGCAGACGAATCAAGTTTTACAAGAACTCGACGACGAAAATGGTTCTCCAAAAATTGGAAATTATGTTGTAACTTACAACAATATTCGTAACTAGAATGAATTATTCTTTTAGGTTGGAAAATGGATAAGACACATGGTGAAGGGGAAAAAAGAAAACCGGTCAATTTACTTTTTGGTCTTTCATATTCCCAAAGCGCTAGAATGCGTCACAAATGCAAAGCTTACTGCACCCAGTGATGCTAGCGTCCGTGAGCTGGTCAATAAAATTAAGGGAGCCACCACAGATTATAAGTCCACTTTCAAGGGGCAAGCACGAAAGATCGTTTGTTGTCGTGTTCCAAGACACGCCCTTAGCAAAGAGACGCTCTCGCAAATCGACCAAAGTAAGAATTTATACTGCGATAGAAAGTGCACAGTCTGAAAGCAATCAATATTATAAGACGACGGTTTGCGTCACCATCATTGTCAAGCCACCACAATTTCTCATTATTATCTAACCGCAAATTAACGTTTACTGATCTTGAAATATCCATTGTCCTCTTCATTTGTTCCAACTTTTCTAAAATCACTCGAGCGACGATACCTATTGCACAAAGTCTGTACACATGACAGAGTCAGTCACAGAAAAATGCTGCTAGATTTTGCAATTCGAATATAAAATGAATGTAGCACCAAAGTACACTAACTGAGTAACAGCGTCATTGTCGTTACATCAAACATGTCTGTACTGTAAATGGTGACTTCATATTGACGTTGTTACCATTTTTGGCATATCGCTTTTTTTCTAAATTAGTTTTTGACAAGCACACCGACTCTGAGGGCGGTGACGAAGGAACGGGTGATATCACAAGTGAAGGAGACAACGAACCAGTGCAAAGTGACAGCTGTGTGGAGAAGGATGCTGAACTCCGGGAACTGAGAGAGAGGCACCGTAAACAAAACGACGATACCCGGCGCTGGTATGAAAGTGAGATGGAAACACTGCGCCAAGAATTAAAAGCCGAACTGGAGAAGAAAGACGCTGAAACTCTCGTATTAAAGGCCAAAATTACCTCACTAAAGGAAGCGAAGTCACCCAAACAAATGATATCGTCAGCTGGTTGCTCAAGTACAGTCGCCAGTCAAATTGCTGATATATTTCGTGAGTTGTACATTTCAATATACACTTGTCTTTGTTCATATTGTTTTTAATTTCTTTATCCTTTTGAACTAGCTGATCCAGAAGATTCGCCATCTTTAGATGATTCGGGTAAGCTTTAATACAACATCGCTCAATTTAATACACACGATTCGACGGTCACAGGGATAATGAATTATCCTCACGTTTATACCTCGGTTTCTACAGCATGAATATAACGTTGTTTTGCATTTAAAGGCATGGTAGAAGGAAAGGATGACTCCAGCGAATCTGATGGAGGTAATGTAACCATTGTAACTCATACATACATACCGGAAGTTTCGTTACGATACTATTTCTTTAAAATACTTAGCATGTCGGCTGTCTATATTATTTATCTTTAGCTTATCTTTAGCTGAGAATAAAGCCAGTGTATTTGACTATCCACAATGAAAATTTGAAGAAAATCCATTGAATAGAACCGACTTTATGAGCATTCATGTAATATATGCCTCAGCATGTTTGTCCAATTATTGTGCGCGGCCGACAACTTCCTCACGCGCTTGGAGCATATACCTTGGAACTACGTCCCCTAGGGGATAATAAACCCCGGGAATGGACTTGCGCAAAAATTGTTATCAAAATGGTGGTGTTTCAACGCCTAGTGGTAAAACGCTCGGGGGCTTCCGCTCTATATGATGAGGCGGAAAAGTTAGATCATAAAAATATACCGATTTTCAAAAAAATTAGTAAAAATAGTTCGGTTAGAGTATTTTAGATAAAAGTTACATCAAAATAATCCTGGTAAGATGAAAAAAACTAGTGAATATTGTCTTTACAAAAGTTTGATCTTTCTTTGTTATTTTTGGTCATATTTTTGAAGTTTTCGAAACAACCGACTTGTAATTGACTGTATTATGATCATCAAGCACGATTTTCAATTGGAAGAAACTTATATTTGACCCCAAACAATAGGCGTCAATCGAAAGATAATTTTATAAGCTTTCAATGCAAATTCATTTAAAGGCAGCGTGCAAAGATAATTGGGCAATTAAGCGCTGCCGCACGGACGCCAATTAACGTAATTTTACATTGCTTAATCATGTATCTTAATTTTTCGCGAATAATTTGTTGCAAAACATCATCTTGCCGTATTTTCCTTTCTTTTAATTTGTCTTCCTAATTTTGTGTTTATGTATAACTTTCTATGCTCTTTTAAAAAAGATTGAGCATAGTTAACTGGCTTGTTTGTTGTTTTTTTTTCTAACAGAAAATCAAGTCGCTGCAGAAAGACAAGAAAGTAATTTTGATTTGTAAAAGTTTTGCACGCATGGTTGTTGTTTCTAAAGTGTTAATAACCATGTTAGATATACAGGAAATACCCCTACTATCATGTTTCTCTTTTACAGAAACGGAGAAAACGTCTAGAAAAAGAAAAGGGGCAGATGCTGGATTATGCGACCAGCTAACCAGTTATTTTGAACCAAAAAATCCCAACAAAAGACGAAATTAAAACGCAACAAATTCCATTGTAAGTCATCGCTAGTTACGTTTTTCAACGGATGTTTAGTTTTACTGCACATTGGCAACCCTTCAGCCACTTCAGTCCAGGGAGGATAGGAAAATGTTAATTTTAATCACGTATAAGCAACAATGTTAACAAGTGCCTTGTGACTTTATATTTATTATGCACTTTTTGACTTGGTTGATTTTTGTGAAAGAATAAAAGCTTACTTTATTATATAATACAAAAAGGGAAAATGTATTGCTAAGGACGGGTTAATTAGCTGCGTTTCCACTAGTTGAATTTAACACAAAATGGTATCATTTCACGATATTAAACGCATCACCCGCTAGCTTTGCGCTCAGAACTTCAGATTAACTAAGATTTCAATTTGGGAGAAAAAGCAATTTTACGTGCAATATATTACAATATCATTTACACGTCCTTCGCTTGTCGTTGATTGAAACTTTTTGGACTAAGCTTGGTTGTTCAACACTGACGACAACTATAAACTTTTCTTTCGAACGATTCTGCGCTCAAAGAAAAAAGGCGCTCCCTACATATTTGTTACTTTTGGAAGATTTGGGACCTTAGAGTTGATGTGACACTTCTCAGTATACTTGTTCCTACGTTTAATAATTCGGTGCAAAAAGAAGAACTGGTGGAAATGGGGCATAGCACACATAACCCTTTTAAATCGGCTAGCCCAAACAAATGTCTGCTCACATGCCATTGTATTAAACTCCCGAGGTAACTTATCGTCGGGATTGTACAATGCCTTGCACTTAGGATCTACATGATTCTTCAGATGAAGTCTATCGATGACCTTTCCGACTCGTTTCCACATTTCATCATACGGATGAGGTAACGGCAACTGCCTTCTTGCTAATAACATGCCATCCATGTGACACATGTTGTCATATGATAGCACAGTTGATGACATTTCCCCAACGATGTCCTCTTCAGAAAGTCCAGCATCTTCACGTGCTTTAAATTTCCGATGAAGCCATAGAACTGTTATCAAAAATGCTTGGGTAGGTGACTCTGACCTATAAGATACAAAACACATGTTACAAATGTTATTTTAAATATAATTTAACCTACTGAATGGCAACAATGAATAGATAAGCTTTCTATAAACGAATCGAACCGGAGGCTCTGAATATCTCCTGAAACTCAGATCTTTAAAATGTATAAAACATGTACATTCGAAACCACAATCTACTAAATAGAACTACATCACAATTTGTAGTATTCTACTTCATAACAAGTGGTTTGTACAGCGTAACTCCTGTAGTGCAGTGTCTTTATAACAAGGTACCAAAAAATGCAAACCACGTACCATAATTGTCAAAAACTTACTTGTAAAGAGGCTGCCAATATTCTATGTGACCACCTGCACTGACAAGGACGAGTACACCTCTTGACCAAAAATGCAAGGTCTTTAGTCCCCCAGTGTCTTTGTTGCACATTAGATCAGTTGAGACACTGCTGTCTTCCACAAAGGCAGGGTTTTTCATTAAAAAATCTGTGGTTCCTACATTTAACATTTTTGTGATCAGAAATCAAAACTACCCTTGCCAGCTATTGCAAATTTAATGAGATTATATGCCAGATGCAGTTGGTTCCTATTGAATCAATATACTGCACATTAGTTGTTAAATAATAGTCAAATATAGACTGCACTATCATGCAAACGAATCCCTTGAGCCTGAGCTGCCAAAACATCAATTTTTCCAAACACAACTTGCAATCCAACAACCATATTGTGTGTAAGTTGCATTATCTCTGTAATCCCTACTTTGACATTGTCAATGTAAAAGAATGCAGCACAAATCACATGGAAAATTTGTCTGGTGTATCATAGCTTCAGTTTTAAGTTGATGGATTAGGACTACTACCTTGAAATGTTGAGGCATTTGGAATGTCTCCATCATTACTTTGATCTCCAAATTTTTCTAAGCAACCAGCAACTGCATTAAATGATACACCTACAAGTTAGGGAATTAAGGCCCATTTCAGATGTTGAACTTCTCGTGTGCCGAACCTAATGCAAATGAACTCAAACAAAGACATTTCATCATTTACATTAGGTCTGGCACATGAAAAGTTCAACATCTGAAATGGCCCTAAAAATTAGAAGCAGGGTAATGAAATGCAAATTAATAAACTGGACTGAAATTTAGTCCACAGAGATAAAACTCCAATAATGGGGTTCCATAACAAATTGACAAAAGCACATGCAAAGATAAACATGTACACAGCAGTGATTAAATCAAATCATCATTATATAGTTTATTTTATGTAAAGTGTAAATGTCTCATACCATGTACTTTTTTGAAAAATCATGTATACATACCGTGTGTTTTTATGAATTATTTTGCCATAGGAAATTCATAAAGTAAATAAACATAAAAAAATTGTCCATACCAGTCGGGAGACATTTCGCAAGGCTAACTTAAAACCATTGTCACATATTGAGCTTAGAACTTTTCAATAGCAATATTAGTAGTCATTCCACAATACATTCTTACCAGACAACAATGGCTTGGATGACATTTCATCAAGCGCTATAATTCAGTAAAATTATGCAGATATCAGTTCTAGCCTTCTAGGAACATATTACATTGTCTGTAGCAATAGTTTTTATTATTTACAAGGCACATAAATATGGTACTGCACCTTCATCAACGTCAACTCCTGCCACACCACATTTCTTGTAAAAATCCCTCAATCCTGTTGTGTAACCCAGTGATTGTGCCTTTTTGCAATGTTCATTGCAAAAAGCCTGACCTCGTTTTGGAGAAAGTGGACAGATACTCGGATAATTGATCTTCCCAAACCCAGATACACATACAAAAACTTTCCACATGCAGTGGGTATAGCGTAACTTCCAGTTCCCATCTGCTACGTATAATTTTCCACATCCTAAAGGATCATGGTAGCAATTAGGCAACCTACATAATGATGCCCTCTACAGCGAATAATATAACATGTTCTATAAGCAGAGAGATAAACAAGGAACAAAAAGTACTTCATCACTTCCACTATGATATTTACCACTTGGCAAAGAAAAGAAAATATAATCACTATTAATTGCATGCCAGAGTCTCTTGTCAAGATTGCTGATATCAGCTATAGTATGGTGGTAAGCTTTAAAGTCTCCCTCTTCATCTGATTCTTTTGGGAAGCGAAAATCAGCAAAGAAAATAATGAGCCGACCACGCGAACAGCTCTTCTTCAAAGATCTACCTATCTGATATTCCAAACCTGAAAGCCAACATTTATTATCATAATTACTTGCCTTTTTCTCTACAAGGTAATGAGCAGTTGTGTATGTATAGCTCTTCACATCGCTTCCTGTCAACATATTCCATGACCTCATCATGTGTGCCTTTCAGTTCACTATTCCCAGTTTCAGATCGGTCAGGTGTGAAAATCCACGTTTCTCGTAACCCCCTCTCTCTCAACTCTTCCTCCACCTCACGGTGCCAGAAGCACTTGGCAACCAATTTTGCAGATAATTCTCCTGGTAGAATACCTGTCACGGAATGTAATTTACAATAGTTATAACTCTTAACATGTAATTTGTTTCAATGTGTAACTATCAAGCATAATAGCCCTTGCTCTTGACAGAAACATTTATGCAGTGCTAAATTGCACTTTATTAATGCAGCACAAAAACTCTATTGTTTGGGGTCACATAATACTCCACTCCTACTGCATGTAAATGTGACCTTGTGTAACTGTACATTATTGTAAATTGGTTAGCACTGAGGTCATGTTGCTCTGTAATGTTTCACCAATGACAATGGTAGTGAATTTGCAGCAACATTAATCAGACACCAACAACTGCTGTCATGCCAGATAAGACCTATATTTGCCACTAATTGTGGCACTAGTACTTACCAACATCACTCCCATGAGCTTCTTTTGCTTTATCCACTTCTTCTACTGTAGATGAACCTGCCAAACATAATAGACCAAACCATTTGCCAATAATCAATTAATCAACAAATGAATAACAAGATTAGGAGCTAGGTTCTGTTGTGGTATACTAACAGGTTTTCTTCAAATGCAGACTATAGCATTCTGTCTTCAGGGTCTGTTTGCTACTACGTTTACCCCTTTTTTTAAAAATTTTGTGTTAAAGTTGTAATGTAATTGTGTTCAGATGTACCATTTATAGTATAATGTTGATTTAATTCTACTTTTCACCACTACTTAGCAAAACTGAACATACGCAAATGGCATTGATATTCTAATATAACGCAAAATAAAACTTACGCTCCAGGTTTGCGGCGTAGCAAGCGATTTCCTGTTCGTAGGTTTCGTTGTATGCCTCAGCAAATCCACTGAAGGATACCCAGCAGTGGTTGCTACATTCAATGTAAAAGGTATCCAGTCAAAATTTTCAGAAAACAATTGTTTTTGAAATAAAAATTAACTAATTTCTTAAACAGAATTTACTGTAAGATTGCATCCTATTAAAATGTACTAAAGTTCATATACGTATAGTATTAAAAGATTATTATGTAATGTAATTGTTCCATTATAGCATCATCATGATACATTTATACAGTATGCAATTTCATTCACCCTGCCATCCTAATATAACTAGAATAACAAACTACACACAAGGTCCAGTTTTTAATGCACGCGCGCAATCAAGAAAAAATCAAGCCAGTTTTTGGCTGGCTTGAACGCAATATTATTGTGATTTTAAAATTACCTCAAAGATGGAATCCACTAGTACAATGATAACTCGAAATACGTCACATTGCTCACTTCTACCAAAAAGTTGTTTGCGTCCAGGTCTGCTGGGTACAAGTGAGACCCACTTTCATCGGTATAAGTGCAAACCCGGTAACGAACGTTGCAGTTTCTACATTCAAGGCTGACTTTCGCACAAAGTACAGGGCCATTCAATGTGAACAAAGTTGCATTCGTCGGCTTGTTGTGCATTGATAGCGATTTATTGCACTTCAAACAGCACGAGAGCGGTGGCGAAATAAATACTCGGGTACTAGCTCGTTTTGCTAGGCTCGTTTCGTCGATTAAAAGAAAAGAAGGACACCAACGTTCCATAATTTCGACATAGCGTGAAAGCTGATCAGTCGATATAGGCGCCAAATGGCAGTGCGTTAACACACATAGTGCTGTGAAGGTGTCGTATATTAATGACTCGCGCAACGACTCTCCGGCTATTACTCTGGTTATGTTCGAAGGAACTTGTTGTATTGCTTTTCGTAAGTTATTCACGCCCTGAAAAGTCAATTTGGCAGCGAGAAGCTGAAGCGTTTCGTCCTCAGTGAAGTCGAGGTTTTTGGTTAGAAATATGTCCACGACGTCCAATTTCTGTAAACCGCCAACTTGCTGTTTTACGCTATCCATGCAACTATTTTCTTCGATAAATCTTTTTCTAATCTCGTCCAAGTCAAACTGACAACC
>JAODVQ020480735.1:0-10250 GCA_025400075.2 Phenganax stokvisi
AGTGTATGAAATTAGTTCGAAATTTAAGTATTTTTTTTACTAGGATCGATGAATACTTAAGCCTGCAATCCAAATGTCATTTATTGTTTAGCCGTGGCTTAGCCGTTCCTTTCAGTTAGCCATAGCTTAGCCGGTGCTTTTACTTTATTTACTATTGCTTAGCCGCTTAGCCGTGGTTTCCCTTGTACTAGTTTGACGAAATTTTTCATTTGGAGTCTTTGATTGTTGAATCAATGTATTAAGTAAACGGGAAAAAAGTTTTAATTTGAAGAATTTTCTTCAGCGGGGTCAATGAATTTCTTAACCAAAGACGCTATATGCAAATTATTTCTAACTGGTTCAGCAGTTCTCCAGTTGAACCATTCAATGATTTCTTAGGCAAAACACTATGTTAAGCCGCTGTATTCAAACTTCATGCTGCGTACTTTTCTCAGTTTGGTGGCAAGAGTTGCGCAGATTTGGAATTTTTCAATCTCTCTTCGTCGGTCACTTTAATTTAATTTGTCTGGGTGGTGGCCGAGTGGTTTGAATGCTGTTCTTTGGTTGTGTTAGAGTCTAGTTCGGTTCTGTAAAAAGACGCACTTTCCAACTTTTTTCAGCACACGCTAGCCAAGTGTAATTTGATTTGGACCAATCAAAACTCATACTTCTACCTGACGTTTATTCATGGCGGAGGAGGCTGGGTATAAATCGTATAAATAAACATACACTGATCTTTTTACTAAATGGAATGGCCTAATCTCATGGCAAAATATGGCATTTGACTCACAATTGTTCATTATAGATGTACGATGATTCTGAAAAGAAGTTATTTGTATTTAAAAGATGGGAGAGAGTCTGAAGGAAAGACAAGAGAATGAACTTGAAGCATTACAAGCCATATTTATGGACGATTTTTGTGACTTGACTCATGGAAACAAGGTATAGTTGTGTAGTGTATTATATAAATTCCAGACAGCCAGAGACATTACTGAAGCTGCTCTGCGGCTTAACCCAATATTCATTTGATACAATGTAAGATGTTTTGGGATCCATGATAATGGCTTCTGTCTCTCGTCGCGTAGTGAAATCATCTGGAGTTAACCAGAGTGAAAAGTAATGCATGGTGGAGATCTATTTAGCCTATATATAGTAGGGGCTTCTATAAATAGAGTAAATTGAATAATTCTTTAGGGAGCAGCAGGGCACATTTTTTCTTAATGGAATGATAAAAAACCTTTATAATCAAATAGTTTGATTGCAGAACCAGAAAGTTGCGGACTGCTTTCGTTCACAAATAAAACAGTAATATTACTTTTATTCGATATATTTTTCTTTATGTTTTCATCAGGATGCGCCTCCGCATATTGTTCTAAAACTACAGCCATGTGAAAGTATGCGACAAAATGAATCTCATGTGGCCTTAGATCTGAATGTAAAATATCGTGAAGATTATCCCAACAGGTGATTAACAAACTTAGACCTAGTTGGTATTTTGCGTGATCATGCATAAGAAGGTACAGAGCTGTGGTTACCCATATAGCTTCATTTATTGCTACTAGGAGTCCTGTTTTAAAGCTGGAGAATGCAAAAGGTCTATCAAATGACAAAGTGAAAGAACTAGAAAGAGAAATACAATGTATGGCTGCAGATCTTGTGGGCGAGGTGCAGTAGTTATTCTTGAACTGTGTTGTGCGGTATAGCCCCAGGATGAACCTTTAAATCTTTGTCTTATGAAACAGTAAACATCTTGCTTAATATTGTTTTGCATTACTAGGTGATGATTCTACAGTTAGCGCAGCATGTTCAAAATTTTCTTCATCAAAACAATGTGGCACTTCCATCTTCTTTCTACGAAGAAATGATGGCAAAAAAACGCCGCGATATTGAGCAACAGAAAGCTGCTGAGTTTGAGCAAAAAGAAAAAGAAAGAAAAGCCAATGTTATTCAAGTTGAAGAAGAGGTTAAGATGTTTTCTCTTGTAAATTAGGCACATATACTTGATCAGTGAGATTGGGATATTTTGTGGAAGATCATGGCACTGACATCTTTCATGGAGCTTGGAAACTAGAGATAGTACATTTTTCATCCCTTATAACTGAACTTCACTAAAAGAAAAATGGGAGGACTGCAAATTGTGGTCGAGTTACAGTTATTGCAAAGAATATGCAGTTAATTTGTTTCATTTTATGTGTATTAGCCTTGTATGTGAACTCATAAAAAAGCAAGAATAAGTTGGATATACTTTCACTTATAAGAGTATATATAAACTGTTTAAAGTTGACCATCATTTGCTGCCCTGTGAGGCTTACAGAGTTACATTGAGCAATAATGATATTTGTCAAAACTTAACATAGGAGAAGCAAATCAAAGAAGAAATGATGAGAAGGGAGGAAGCATTGAAAACCTTAAGAAGACAAAGTCTGAAGGTAGTTTGACCTCATCATGATTTCAAATCCTTTAATTCTTGACAATCTCAGTGGAAGCACGTTTTAAAGTCTAAATAAACATCTCTCCTTAGGAAAAAGAGAGACTACCTCAAAATGTATCTGAAGGAGGGATAAAGAAAATGGAAGACAAACCAACTGTGACAAGAATAAAGAGGAAAAGTACTTCAGAAGATTTGGTTCCTTATGACGGTTTACGTGTTCTGCATTTTCAAAATACGAAGAAAGAACATATTGTGCATTGTGGCAAGTGTTTGGGTAAGCAAAGGCAGCTTTTGTTGCCATCTTTGTACAGAACTAGTCTGAATTGCTGTAGTTATTCTGTATATTCTGCTTTTCCTACAGATAATGTAAGTGTTTCCATTTTTGTGTAGGTTGTGGTCCGTCTGGTTCTACTGTTTACTGTGGTCTGGATATTATTACTGGCGAAATGGTGGCTGTCTCTGAATGGAACTTCAAAAGTCAAGTTGCTCAAAAACGATCCAGTTATGACAAGTCAAAGATTGAGGATGAGAAACTCATCAAACAGGTGTGCAATAAGATGATTATACTTTTAAACTGTTGTCATTGTGCGGAACTTTTACGATAACGTGTGCATTCTTTTAGGTCTCCAGTATAGAGCAAGAAATTACGTCACTGTTAACACGAGTCAATCATAATAATCTTGTCCATTATTTGGGAGTAACACAAGTACAAAGGGACACTTGCATAACTTTACAAGTACGTAATTATGATTCAGGTAATGCTTAAGTCTTTTTTATAAAGAAGCTCTAGGAAGAACAGTTTAGAACTGATTAGAACTATGTAGTTCGTTCAGTTAATAGGAGATGATTCTTACTGGATCTCTGTAGAGAACAGTTTAGAAATGATGGTGATGTCCATTTTTAAAATGCCAGAATATTGGTGTTTAGGTTTTGACAGAATTCGTGAGCGGTGGATCGTTATTGAAAGAGCTTCAGACAGGAGGGCTTGGGGTCGAGGTTGTGCGAGATTATACTCAACAAATACTCGAAGTATTAACATATCTTCATAGCAAGTCCATTGTACATAAAGATGTTAAGGTAAACAACAGACGCTGTTTTGCACGTTTTATGGATTCTGGTATCGATTCTTCCATTTCTACTTTTTTCATAGAAAATCTTCAAATTGTCTTCTTTTCTCCGAGTGACTGCCACACCAGTTGCTTTGCTTGTTTTCATATAATTTTTGTCTTTCAGCTGTCTAGTGTGTTTATTGATCAAGAAAAGACTCTTAGATTGGCCGATTACAGTGTTGGACGAAGGTCTTGAATTCTATTGTTGCTGTAGTACTTGTGATAGAAGTTTATGCATTGTGCTTTAACTGCTTTCCATCTTTCGTCTGTAGGTTATCTGAACTTTATCAAGTCTACGGTGAACGAAAATCATCAAGGAAAATAAGTGAAACAAAAAACTCGCAGAAGTTTACCAAACGAATGGATATTGTGAATTTGGTATTACCATACTGAATGTTTCGTGCAGGATTTTTAAATGAAGATTTCCTGAATTTATTCAGCTGTATTTTTTTCAGGGTTTACTGATGTTATCATTACTCGAAGGTGATGTAGTGAACTCTGTTCCTCCGTCGTTATCCCAGTCTTTTCCTGCTGAACTGCAAGATTTCTTTGCAAAGTAAGGCAAGCTTCGGTTAGTCTTTTTTGTACAAAGATATTAAACCAAAGAGTCGCCGAAAACTTATCGTGATCATTCGTTCACTATTTTTTCTTTCAATTAGATGTCTTTATCTGGACGATATGGATCAGTGGTCAGCGGCTCAGTTACTTAAACATTCCTTCATTATTCCAACGCTTCATTTGAATTCGCTGGCGCAGGATCGCGTTGCAGATATGGTGACCAGCGATAGAGATCAGTTAGGGCAACTTAATCAGAGCAATGCTGAGGATCTAGTGTCGGAGATTCCAAATTTCTGTGTGAATACCGGGGGGAAATCAAGAGTTAGGAGTGAGTTTGAGATTTTGCAGTGGTTAGGGAAAGGAGGCTTTGGATCCGTTGTAAAGGTAACTAGCACTGATCTCGGTATGTGTATGGAGTGTGATAGTCTGAACTGTTCTCAATGTCTTGACATGGTGTGTGGACTGCTGATTGTATTAATATGACTGTTCATTTAATTTAGGCTAAAAATAAGCTGGACGGATGCTGGTATGCTATTAAAAAAATCCCTCTGAATCCAAGGAGTGTCCAGTTTAACAGAAAAATCACGCGAGAAGTAAAGTTGTTGTCCAGGTTGAATCACGAAAATATCGTCCGGTAAGTCACGAGAACTAAATCCTCCATTTCTAAGACTTGATAAGAAAAAATTAGATAACTCTCAAGTCTCTGCCATGAGACTCTGTGATGCTGGTGCAGTAAGCTACAGAATCAGAGCCACTTGCTCCTGAATATATAGCAGGGTAATGCTTGTGTGTAGATAAGGGAGAATCATCAGGCGTTCTTTTTATTTCTTATTCTATAGGTATTACAATTCTTGGATTGAGGTAGAGGAGGTGCCAAAGGGTGAAAGTGCAAGTAATGAGATAAAAACAAGCATCGCTGAAGACAAAGAAAAGCCTGGTGTGGAGGATAGCCTCATGCAATTGCATGTGATTGAGGCTCCAAGCTTACGAGCAAGTACGGAAAATGAAGGGTCTTGGGCAAGTGGACATATGCCAGAGCAAGAGGAGAATAGTTACTCCAGTTCAGATGATGAAGAAGCGATAGTGCATTCCAGTAACACAAACAAGTCATCGGAGGATATCATGTTCACAAGGAATATGGAAGAATCTTATATCCAGTTTGGTAGTTCACTTGCTAGTCAGGTGGGTATAAATTTGCTATGAAATAGAGAGCTGAGACTTGACTACGAGAACTTGTGAGACCGGGAGATTTTGGCTTGTCGTCCGGTTTTTGAAACAGAATATTTTGGCAAATAGTGTAGGAAAGTGAAGAGTGAGTTTGAAACTATTTTTATGAGAAGAAAGAATTGTGGATTTATATCTTCATTATCTTCATACCTCCTAACTAACTTGGGATTGTTGATATTATTTGATGAAATCTTCACTACTTCATGCAGCCATTACTTTTTTATGTATTAAAGTGTCTCTTTGCAGGAGGAAGAATCAGATTTTGAGAGCGAGGAAGAAACTACAGCAACTGAGTCAAGTCAAGATATTAAACCTCAACTACAATGTTTATACATTCAGATGGAGTTCTGTGAGAAGAGCACGTTGAGAAGTGTGATTGACGAAGGACTGCATAAAAATCAACGAAGAATATGGCGGCTGCTACGTGAAATAGTTGAAGGCCTAGTTCATGTTCATTCTCAGGCTAGTTCTTGTAGTTTGTTTCGGTTTTTCTAAACTAAAGATTAGTGTATCATGATTGAATGACTGTATAAGTATGAAACATTTTCTGAAAGTTTATTTTCCTTTTTTATATCAGGGAATGATTCATCGTGATCTAAAACCTGTGAATATTTTCCTTGACTCTAACGATCGAGTCAAGATTGGGGATTTCGGACTGGCCACCACTCATCCCTTCACTAAAACTGCTAGTAGTCATGGTGATGGTGACGTCACCAAGCAAGAGAGCACACCCTTGCATGAGTCATTGACGGGTAAAGTTGGGACAGCGTTGTATCTCAGTCCTGAGCTGGGGAAGACAATGGGAAAAGCAAGATATACTCAGAAAGTCGACTTGTATAGTTTGGGAATTATCTTCTTTGAAATGTGCTATAGACCGCTGGAAACAAGTATGGAGAGAGTGCAGACTCTTGCTAACTTGCGGACGGTGAGTCAGATCATGTTGCTGCGAGTCATACTCGGGTGGGTGAATATTTTGTAGGTCTCCTAAAGAAATAGCTTCATCAAGACAAGCAGAGTAGTAGTATAACCTCATGGACGTATTTGGGTGGATGTTGAATGAATGGCGAGCTAAGAAGTAATGTACTATCTATATTTTTTGTGTCTTGTAGGAAAAGATTCTGCTACCTGAGGATTTCGATACAAAAGCTCTTAAAAAGCAAGCTGAAATCATCCGATGGTTATTACGTCATAATCCTGACGAGCGTCCTACGTCACAAGAACTATTGAAAAGTCAACATATCCCTCCTAAGATTGAAGACAACGAGTTAGAAGAAATATTAAACCACACTCTAGCGACGACCAATTCAACTCGATACAGGACGCTCATATCATTTCTAATGAACCAAGAAATTGCTCAGAATAAACTAGATCTGACCTACGATTATGATTTACTCACAGCACAGTTCTATGGCAAACATGCAGTTGTTGAACAACTTGTACGAAATAAACTGGTAAATATATTTATGCAACATGGTTTTCTAATGTTAAATACACCTCTGTTGGTCCCTAAGAGTACCTTCTACAAGCAAACTGAAACTTCAGTTATGTTAATGGATCATAGTGGAGCTATCTTAAACCTTCCTCATGATTTGCGCACATCCTTAGCTCGATATTTGGCAAGGAACAATTTCCCACCTTTGAAGAGATACTCTATAAGTCATGTGTATCGGGATACCCGAATACTCGGCGTACATCCCCGAGAGCACTCCGAGTGTGCTATCGACATTGCTACAAGCTCTCCTTGTGATTTACTCCCTGATGCTGAAATCTTGTTCACGGTTGGAAAAATCATCAGTGAATTCCCTCTGTTGGTTTCACGGAATTATTACATTCGTATTAATCATGCTGCCCTGACCAGATCTATTCTTGCTGTCAATGGAGTCGTTGAGGAAAAAATCCCTGAAATCATATCTCTTTTACAAGAATCGAGAAATGAGATGGATCGTCTCCAATATTTAAAGAAGTTTTTAGACACTCTCTCTCTGAGTGAGAAAACCATGATTAATATTTGTCGTTGGTTACTTACGGAGACTCCAGTTGATAAGGCGAGATCAACGCTAGGTCACATGATACGCGGTCGAAGGACAGCTAATCATAGAATACGCAACGCTGTACAGGATTTGGAGAAAATTGTGAAACACGCTGAACGTTTGGGTAGGTAGAGAAAAAAGATGACTCGGTTTCTCAAGATGCTAGTCTTACATTCATTGTCATTTCTTCCAGGTCTCACTCTCCAGGTGGTTCTCTATCCAAGTCTGGTCTACAATATACAGTACATGTCTGGCGCATTGTTCCAGTTTGTGGCTGAAAAGAAACGCAAGGCTAAAGCAAGTGGTATTGATATATTAGCAGCTGGAGGTCGCTATGATAAACTTATATCAATGTTCTCTCGCGGTCGTGAACTCCCTTTAGGATATGGTGCAGTTGGAGTCAGTATTACTGTGGAACGTATTGTCCAATCAGCGATGCAGGAACAAGATGACGTCATGAGCTGTACATGTGACGTCATGGTGTGTGCAGTTGGGGAGAATGCGATGTTGACTGAGAAAAGTGATTTAGTTGTTGCATTGAGAGCTCAGTTGGGCATCAGTGCTAGTGTTTGGTATGAGACGCTCACTGATGCAATGTTAGATGATACTCAGAGGTATTGCAGGGATTGTGGGGTACATTATATGATTATTGTTGAAGAAAAAGCACCTACTAGGGTAAGATAATAATGGAAAACCTATCATGAAGTTTTTCCGAGAAGTACTGCACTTGCACTTAATTAGACATTACTATTAAAATACGACTGATGATGTTCAAAAAACTGGAACTAAGTTCCAACATGTAATTAAACGCACAGACTGAGCGTGTAGCTCAATGGTTATAGCGTTGAACTAGAGGTCGCTAGTTTAAACCTGGCGTGGTTAGTGGATTGTTCGTTGGTCACAATGCAACTAACTTTGATGTTTTTCGTTTAGATAAGAATACTTGATAAAGACAAAGAAATCAAGGGAGTTGATGATCCTGTGGAGTATCTGAAACAGAAATACCAAGAGAATACTGAAAGTAATGATCCTCCAGTGAGCAAGCCTGCGGCACCGCCGAGTGAGAGCAAAGATCAAGCTCAACCAAGGTTTAACATTGAGTTTGTGACGCAAGAAAAGCTAGAGAAAAATAACAGGCGAAGATATGAGTCTCATATGATTTCTAAAGTCACGCACATCATGCAGAGTTTTGCTGGACATAAACATTCGTATTCTATCATTGGGGTAAGTAGACATCATTATACATTGTGTTGCATGGTGGTATACTTCACCTATATATGACTTGAAAAGTTTGAAGTCAAATTACACCGAAGAAAATATTAGTCATTTAGTTAACGCCTTTCTCATAGGTTGATTTACCGGTTGCAGTTTTAAAAAGTATCGCAAGTCTTCTTGATCTAAGCGATGAAAACAGCCGCAGCAAATTCAACACTAGTGTCAAAGTTATTTGCGAACAGTTAAAGCAAATCAAACACCGTCGGCACGTACCGTATGTTTGTGATAAAATTATCGAAGAAAAAGAGAGTGTAAAAATACCGATTTTGTTTTTGTACAGTTGTACTGATGAACAGTGCGTTATCATGCAGATATAGAAAATCGTTTTCTGTAAATTTTGTACAATTTGTCGATATAACAAGTACGATCTTACTACGAGAAACTGATATACATGAGCTAAAGACCAGTTAGAACGGTTACGGAAAATTTGGAGGTCTACTTTTTATACATCCGACCTGTATATTTGATACATTGTATAATATATTTCACAGATTTATTTTGGTACATAAATAAAATGTATGTCTTCAATATGATTTGATGCTGTAGCTATTAATATGTCTCACAGCATTGACATCAGTTTCTAGTTCAATAAAAAATGACCAAAACCTTTCAAATCATTATTGACCGTCACAACTTACTTATTACATTGCATTATCAATGATGGAACTTCACTCTGAGAGTGTTTGCCGAAGGCATACAATAAACATGTATAGTGTGGTCTCTATAAATCTAACCTGATAACCATACAGAGCTGATCCCAAGAATTGATGATTTTCCTAGCACCTATTTTGTTTTGTTTTAGAAGCTTGACGTGCTCATGCATTCCTGATTTTTTATTTCTGCTTATATTTTTCTATTTCCGCATTTTTTGTTTGTGTTCTGCATTTATGTAATAATCTTTTTATATTAATTATTTGTAGTGTACTTTTAGTAATATCTTTTGTGTTTTAAGTTCAATGCGTAAACCTGATCAAACACGTTATCGACATTACAGTCTAGTTAATTTGATAAGTGGTGTGTCTCAGACGTTGACATTGGTTTCATCATTAATCATAATAAAAAGTTAGCAAAACCTGCCAAATCATCATCATCGACCCTTATATTATATTGAAAATTATATAGATTACGTATCAGATATATGCGAATTGTATGGATATAGACATGTAACTAAGGATCTTTCGGCCTTTTAGAGAGTTGACCAGGAATCTAACCTGATAACCATGTACATGTTGACCTAATCCCCAATTGTCGATGAAGCTTAACAATTCACTTTCGAAATATAAAAAATGGTGTGGAAAAACACTGACGTCAATTATAAATAATTATAAAGTATAGATTGGAAATAATTATAAATAATACGATGAAATGTATAATTATGTAATTATATTTATTTTGTGTGCATATTGTGTGAACGGTAAATATGTACGTTTCGTCCTCCACCATCAAGATACTGTGGACATTGTGTGTCCATTTCCACAAGTCTAATAATGGAACATAATTGCCCTGGATTTTTTTCTGACTATTGGTTATTTCATGAATACGTATTCCAGTGTAAAAATTAAAATATTGCCGTGTATATGTCTGTGGGGGACCAGGCCTTTCATGAAATGGTCCCAGACATGGCAGCTCTTTTTTTGGTGA
>JAODVQ020480948.1:0-10249 GCA_025400075.2 Phenganax stokvisi
TAACATTTTGCTACTTACAAATCTCTATTGAGATCATGTACTCATGTTTCGTATATTCGATTAATAAAAATTATAACGCACATTAATTAGTTACTCAAAGAAGGGCACAATTAGTGACTCAAAGAAGGGTATCTTAGCTGAAGAAAGGGGCACATTTTGGTCTTTTCAAAAAGGTGGGGGGGGGCACTGTGCCCCAGTGCGGCCCTTGCGTGTAATTAACTTCTCGAACACAGATTTTTGCTTAATAATTCTTGTACAGCATAGCCAAGCTTATACTATCTAACCACATTTTATTTCCTAGATGTAATGCTTAGTAATCATGCCCTAGCTCACATTAGCCTTGGGGTATGCATTTGAGCTCACAACGAAAGACATCAACTTAAAGCAATCCAGAGATATTTCCACGCTAAAACAGAAATGTCTACGGACACGGAACATGAACCCTTATGTATAAGTCATTTTGAAGGCAAAGAAGGAGAGCTTAAAATATCAGGAAAGGCTCATTGGCTACAATTCTTGAGCGAAAAAGCAATAGTTAAGTCTGTCTCCTACATCGTTATACAGACTTTACCAAAGTCGCGAAGAAGTCATTTGAATTCAATAGCGACTCTGAGTACGTAAACATTACCGATATTTCTTTTGTATGTCATTGTTATCGTTCATGTTACCGAAACTTCACGGATAAAACTAAAATCGAAAGAGCCTAAAAGTCATTAGCAACTATAGTAGGTAAAAAGAGGGTAGTTGATCGTAATACTACCAATGAAGATGCTGAAACTAACAGTCCACTCAAAAGTTACCAGAACTACTCGTCAACAATCCTTTGAAAAGTTTCCTGGTCATCTTCTCAATCATCAAATGTTTTACCCCAAGTTTATTTGATTTGTAAACGTAAGGGACCGATATAATTCACCGACAAGGTAACTTGAATTTAAAATTAGATTTTTAGAGATTTGCATTTGGAAGAAGTACTGAAGTATTCTTTACGTCCATTCCCTAGTTCATTGGCAACAAGTGAAGGAGACATTGTGAGAAATGCAAATCAAAATTACTTCACCCAATTGAGTGTGAAGGGCGACTTGAAATGCTCAGAAATTGAAGAACTTTTCAGTGACCATGAGGAGGCAGACATACGAATGATAGCTCAGGCAATGCACGCTTCCCTGTTCTATCCTAACGTTGTAATCAAGAGTCCTGATACAGATGTGTTTCTGATCGCACTTAACGTACTCACTTAATCATTGACGCCAATGTTTTCTTCGAAAGTGGGGCAGGAACAAAAAGACGCTTTGTTTCACTGTCAAAGATCCGGCATTTTGTTGCTGAACAATGGCGCTGCTCGCTTATCGGTCTTCATGCAATTACGGTGGGTATGTGCCTTGCTAAAACTTTTCATTAGCATATTTTACGCCATTTGTCATTCACTTCACGCTTGTTTCAAAAGACAGCGAATACAATTGCAACAGTATGATATATAATTTTGCATCTCTTCAGGGTGCGATACCACTAGTGTCTTTTACGGAAAAAGAAAGGTGACTGCATTTCGAGTAGCAAAACGAAAAGGAGAATATGGGGGTCTATTCACACATATGGGTCGAGGTTATAGCATCACCTCAACTAGGAAGTAGCTTGCACAGCTTTGTGTGTCACCTGTATAGTTTTGAAGAGTGTTCATACGTCAATGCACTTCGATATCAAATGTTCAAAACCGGAATATATGAGGAATATCTGCTACCTCCAAACCAAAATCCACTTGACCTGCACATAACTCGAGCAAATAATCAATGTTACATCTGGAGACATGCAGTACAGCCCGTTTTGGACCAGCCTTCTTTTCTTGAGCAAGGTTGGAAATTAGGCAATGATGGGAACGTTTTGATTAACAGGATGATGATCGCCCTGGCTCCCGAATCACTACTCGAATTTGCTAAATACGAATGTCAAAAGAGTTGTGAAAACAAAAGCTACTCTTGCGTAAAGTAGAGGTGAAGTGCTCAGAGTGTAAATGCGCTGGTTGCGAAAACAACAATGGGGACCAAGAAGAAATGGACGATTGCAATTCTGATTTATATGATATGATTGCAGCTCTGGCGAAGATAGTGACATGGAATAAAGGATCACGATAAGTTGAATTCTTGTTCGTTAGGCTAACGTTTTTCGAGACAAGTCGCTGCATGAGCTCATGCATTTCTCTGGGTACCGCTATTTTGCATATTAATTTTTCCAAGAAATATCAATGTCCACAATTCTAAATTGAAGCAATTGTGTGTTTTTAAACAAGCAAAACTTTATTATTGCACCCCGTCGCTCAAATAATGACAACAATTGTGCGAGCTCATGGAATTGGGACAGAATAAACGAACTTTTGAGTTATGAGAGTCATCCAAATCAAAAATTCTGAATGACGCGCGTTGTTGAAAATCTTTCGAAGAAGTGAATTTAGACGAGGATTTTACAAAAATACTGCGGGTCTGCAGAGCGGGAACTCTTTGGAATCGTGTTCAGCGACTTCTAAAATAGTAAGCCATGTGAAAATATTTCAGTTCTAATGCATGCTAAATGAAAATCGTTTTCTAGGCATCTTTTGGTGCCAGAGCAAACGGCCAATTATTGCTTTTCCCACAACATTTGCATGTAACTGTTGTGTTCGATTCCATAATAATTTTTTTGAAACTTCCTTTATTTCTAACCGGGTGGTAAAATAACACCAGTGGGTCTTCCAATAGCACAAGAAGCAGAAACACCCGGTGAAGTACGAGTGCAAATAATATCAGGGGCCGTTTGTTTAAAGCTGGGTTAGTTTAACCCTAGGTTAGTGTAATACTTAAACCAAAATTTGAGACTCGTTCAACTTAAATTTTTGAAAAGTTTTTGCTCAAAATATTTCCCTTAATAGGTAGTGATATCCCTCAAAGTTTGAAAAAATAAATGGTGCTTCAACGCAGGGACATAAAATGGTGGGTTAAATTTAAACCTAGCATAACTGCTAACCCACCTGTGAACAACCGGCCTCAGGAGGACATATTCCTGAATGTCCAGTGCAAAAGTGGCATCCCTTAACGTTAAACTATGCCACACTTGGTAACCCTAATGTGACTACAATCATGGAAATATTACGCGTAGACTTTCTGAGGAACATGTTTCCTCAGCACTGTCGTGGGGTAATTATTCAAGAAAACCCTACCCCCTCAACTCAGTCTTGGTCATTATAGAGGCACTGCGTGTAATTTTACGCACAAATCAACATTGGTTATCGGGGAGGGGGGAAACATTTGAAACAGTAGAAAGTCTACAAATTAATTTCCTTGATTGTAGTCTGCAAATGCCCAATGATCATATGTTCACCCTATTGACAATTCTCTGGCTTTATTTCTCACTAAAGTTTAGAGTGTTAGGTGCACACTAAAAATTACATAAATTACACGAATTTGGTGTAAATTTAATATTTACACTAAACGAGTGTAATTTAAGTGATGCAAAGCGTACTGTTACTCGAAGCTGGTGCTATTTTAACACAAGTTTGGTGAAACGTAAGGTAAATATACCCTGACTTGTGTTGATCGAACACTCAGAAATTTAGAGTGTTCCCTTGATTCGTTCCAAGCCATTTCCCTTCATTTCGTTCCCTCAAACCACATTCATTCCATACCTGTTACCTCTACCGCTCTCTAGTCTAGAACCATTTTCTCCGATCTCATTTCCATTTTGGTCTTCTGTGAACGTTAATGAGGGGAACCAATAGGGAAATGGAATAGTAGGAAACGAAGAATAACAACTTTTTTACTTATGCCAAGTCGTGATGTGCAGTTTTCAAGAAGATATATTTTATCTTATTAACGTCTAAGAAAAAAACAATACGGACGTAGATACATGAACTAAAGGTACGGCTGATCACCCTAAAACTGGTTCGAGGAAATGTCCTCGAGGACCACGTGATTGTACAAGAAGAGATAATAAAGATATACAAGTTGTCACACAATATTTATTCTTTCATTCAGTAACACTATGGCACTAAACTATTAAATTGGAACACACCTTTGCCAACCAAAAATTTTTAGAAAATTGTTTTTTACATTTTCTGCTTTTTAAAATTTATAATATATGGTGGACGACCTTAAAAGATAAAAAACTACAGATATGTTTTTTCGTCAACTACTTGTAACTAGCAAGAAAGTGCAGTTTAGGAGCTATATCTAATGATTTGATATACTGCAGTCAAGATCTTTAGCCATGTTTACGGAGCTATAATTGCAAAGTTGTATCTATTTTATCAACAAGTACCAGGGTAGTGGTATGTACTATCTTTTATATAATTTTCTACCTACAGGATGATACCCTAGACTGTTTGGAAACACAGCAAGAAATGCGAAATGAGTTGAAGGTACGTAGTGCATGAAATTGTGTAATAACTTTATGTCACAACATTACTAGTAATTGGAGTGCTGGAAGCTTACGTAGGTTTCTATCTCTGTATTCCTGCGAAAAATGATCCCAAAGCACAGGGTTACTTTCGTAAAGCTCGATCAGGTTTACAATTTCTTCGTCGCTCCACTGTTTCTCTGCTTCCTGCTTTAAACTTTGTAAACGCCTTCTTTCAAATAGCTCATACGTCTATAAAACTTCCAGGAACTTTCATAACTGTTGTCTTTACTTTCACGACGGATTTCACGCACCAGTGAAGACCGTAACGAATGTAGGACTCTTTTAAGACTTTTTTGGTCGAGTGAAAATTTTAAACTCATTGCATTTAATGCTGTCACTTTTTTGGGCTCGAGTAAAGACCGCACCAGTCATTCAAAGAGCAGGATAGCCCTCAAGGTCGGAAATAAGCTGTACCTTTTCCTTCGCCGTCAACTTTCTGGTAAAGAAAGCCTGCCGAAATCCTTGGTTTTCATCTGCACCCCTTGCAAGCTCCGCCATTTTGACTCAGCGTAAGGCAAGATTTCCCGCCAAAAGCGTGTTACACGTAATTTTCGCTCTGCAAGTTGAGCTAATTTGTTGCGAAAGTAGAGAATAAGTCAACTGTTATCGCAACTTGCAGAAGTCGTATTTTTATTGAGTTTGGGAATGTCACACGTTGAACAAGGCCCCGTGCAACTCAAATTCGTTTTTTTGCGACCCAAATTGCAGACAAAAAATCGACGTGTGACAGAGCCTTTAAGCAAAATAAGTGTTTTGGGAAAAACCAGATTTTTCTCTTTGTGTCTGTAATTATTTCCCAGAAGTAACCTAGCGGGAGCATTTCAGACGCCCTATGTTTAATAATAATATTATACTTTAAGTTCAATTTGTCCAATCAGAAAGCTGTATTTGTACCTCATGACCAGTCGATTTTTTGCCGTGTCGTACCGCATTCCCATTCCCAAGCTTAGGGTGTGATCTTAAATTTACCACACTGTGAGTGTGATATTAAATTTCTCACACGACCTCTCGCGAGGACTACAGGCACCCACTCAAAACATTGAAAAGAGGCGGAAGCTGATCGTTCATTTTTTTGCAATGACGAATATCGTTCAACCTAGTACCGTATGCAGTTCAACTTTTTGGTATAATATATCATTTATAGACCCTTCGCTCGGGATTTTCGGTGAAAATTTCCCTTTGTGCATGATGATACTTCCCTGAATCCCCCTCGCTTGGGTCTATAAGTGATAAAGGTTGTAAGGCTCATTGATCTTATTCTTTCTAACAACACCGTATAGGGCGTCAATATCTCCTTAGGCATCTCCATAAAATTCGCCAAGGAGTGGTTTTCGAGAAAAAGATCAGGTAGTAATTCCTTACATACTTTCAGTTAACTATAGAAGTGAGGTTTGTGATTCAGTGTATTAATATTTTTACTCCAGCTATATATTTGTAATTAGAAATGTGTACAAAACTGCCGTTAAAAAGACTTGTCAAATTTATGAACAGCAAAGACATTTCAACAAAGTCATTTAGCAAGCTTTCTTCTATTACAGTTACAAACAACAACCTGCCCAGCACAAGTAAGCAATCGCTTTCCAAAGCTGCCACGGCCAAAACGTCCAAAGAACTGAGTAATCAATTTCCAAAAAATAATCTTTCAAAAAGAGAAGAGAAGCCTAATGAAAGTGCTGTTTTTGAAGAAGGTAAAAGAATTAACTACTGTTTATCATCAATAGGGTCAATATGAGAAACGTACAGTAAGCATCTCAATCGCCTCTTTTCCAGGCCATCTTAACTTACTTTAATAAGTTGTCTTTGTTTCTATCCCCCCCCCCCCATCTGCCGCGAAATGAGAGTTAAAAACCACAATACGTCCTTCAGCGGAATTTCTAAAAGAGTTCCGACAATGCCAAGAAAAGTACTTGATTGCTAGCTCTCTTGTTCTTAATATACGTACTCTGTTGCATACAAGCCAAATTGATTTACAAAAACACTGCCAAAAGGGAAGTTCCCCTTAAATATTTTATTTTAAATTGGAAATAAATGAGTCCCTCATTATCAAGCCTAGCACTAATTAGACCTATGGAAGTTAACTTAATGCTGTTGAAAGAAAGGGGTCATTTGTGCTTTCCAAAATGACTTACTATCCATTCAATGCAAAGCCACACAATTTCAAAACTAGAAGGAAGGACTTTATTGAAATTCAACCTGGAACAGTAACATTTGATTATATTGAAATTGCACCTGCAACCACTTTAAGGCATTGTTTCCTCAGGGTGTTGATGAGTCTGCTTGGCTCGTTCGTTGGCGTTCTCCCTCTGCCACCAGCATTTGCTTACTGTCCTTGCCACCTTGACCTTGGTCACTTGTTTTTTTTGAACAGATGGATGAGTGATGTCTCCAGTTGCAATACTGACATCCTTGTTGACTACAACAATCTCCTGCTTTATGTCCCTGACAGGAACAGTTAAAGCGCAGCTGCATATCCCTTAGTATCTTCTGCCAGTATGCTACTGTAACAACCTTTTCACACTTGTTCAACTGATGGCCCGCTTCCTCACAGTATACTCACACCTTTGGCTTGATTCTTGCTGTCTGATTTGAAAGATTTGAAAATCTGGTATGCTTCTCGAAATGAATGTCATCCTATTTTAGAGGGTTTCACCATTGGCTTATAAGCAGCCTCGATTAACTCTGCAAATCGCCACTCCTGCCTGTTATCATCAGTTCTGACCAAATCATGACAAATACCTTCAAGCTTATTAATTGTCATCCTCACATAAACTCAAACGTCCTTCAGCGGGCCAAAAGTCTCAAGGACTGTACAATGGTTAATATGGTTTCTATAAAACACATGAATTGTTGATGGTTTTGATCCTCGATTGTTGGGTAAGCCAAGGATGTATTGGACGTTTGCTTTCATTACCTCGCGTTTCTTGCCATATTTCATTTTCAATGATACGATTATGTTTCTCGCTTGCTCATATTCCTCTGACATGAATGGTAATTTGCCAGTACAGTTGTGGACTTTCAATTTGATAAGGTCTTCTTTAGATAATTGTTTTTGATGCATCAGAGTTGTCGATTTCTGAATTAAATTGTCTGTTAAATCTCAGGCAATTCGTATGTTGTCCATTGAATTTGGTTACAACAAGTTCAGACAATTCTGCTGATGCTGATATTCCATCACCATCACTCTTTCTTGTTTTCAGATTTTAACCGTTTAGCATCGACATATAGTACTCCAAAGACCCAACGTAACTCTCGGACGTCCATTCAAATCACGAATTTCTTCAGTTTTATTGTCGTTTCGAGTTGTAATCTTTGAATTTTCGTTCTCTCGGGCCATGATCTTGCTTTTCAGTGTCTTTAGCTGCCTTTCAACTGCAGCAAGATTCTACAATCTTAATATAGTTACCATCGCTTTCTCTGTAAAGTGCAAAAGTTTTGTGCGAATCGCTTTGAATAATGCACTAATTTTGCCATGAATACGCTAAATTTTCCATGATAACTTGCTATGCTCCTCCAATCAGAAGTGCAAATTGTAGGAGATTGCTTTACTAACAAATCGATTCACAATAAAAAAGTTAAAACGCTTAAGGAGAAGTCAAGATTCACAACATGTTTGGCTAACATGAAACTGAATATATGTTATTTCTCTTCCACCCAAAGTTTTTCATCTTTGCGTCAAATATAAGTCGAGATATACCACCATGAAAGTGCGCCAAACTGCGCAGTTTTCATTGAACTAACACCTGGAATGCTATCTCCAACTGGAAAACTGAAGCTAAATTTTTGGAAGTCATCCTAATGCAGCATTCTGAAGCAACAGAAAAAGAAGCCTCTTTAAGTTTCCAATACTTTGGGTTAAGATGCATTAAAAAATGGTTTAATAAATCATAAAATGCATTTCCCACAACACTTTCATGAAAAAACCTCTTTTAAAATTCTGCTGTAGAATGTTTGTAATTTATTGGTGTAGAGCTCGTAATTAAATATCTTTTTTATGGAGAACAATGTAGATCGAGGAGTGGAGATTGCTATCGTTAAATCGTAACGACATACTTGCACGAATTTTTCTGCTTTGGTGATTTGTTTTTCAATGTAGTTCTTCTGAAATTTAGCAGAGAGGTATTTTTTCAAACCTAAACAACCAACAACAGTTCAATCTTGTTTCGTTGTAGAATATTTAACAGCACTTAATAACAAGCAGAAACATTAAAGTTTCTTTTTCTCTGCATGCCTGCTCCTAAAATGGTCTCACGAGAATATCTCCTTTTGAAAACATGTCTGTCGGGAGGTAAAAACACGAGTGTGTATAGAGGTAAAACGTAGCTTCATCCGATCATGGGGTAGTCCTTATGGAGGCAGCATTCCAGTTGTTCATAGTTCAATGGTAATTTTGACCCGCCATGATGTACATGTTAGCGAACCTGTGATAAAACAGCAGTGTTATTCTGTGACGCACTTGGCAAGCAAGTCTTTGCACTGCGTGTATACAAATTAATACAATATTAGGAGCACTGCAATGAGTAAAAACTTACTTCACTACAAGAAAATTAAGCAAATTAATCAGAAACGATGTGATTTAGAAGACATAGAGAAAATATAAGGTCAAACAGGGCATAAAAATCATAAACTCATGGGCGTTTGAAACGGTCGAAGAAACAGACTTTGACGTCGATTATGGTTGTATTAATGATGCTGGTGCACCAAAATAAATAATCTTCACAATCTGAACATGCTGCAGACGGTCTGATGGCTTTAGGACATGAACTTTAAAGGGGAACTTCACCCCAAAAATAAGTTATGTTCAAACGTTATGTTTGCGAATAGAAGCTCGCCATTTTGCCAAAATACGGCGGCTCGCAAACTTCAGCGGTTTGCTGTTGTGACGTCGCTCGAGTGCTTCCCTTCGCAGAAAGAGTGCTTGAGTACTATAATTTTATTGCTGTGGCCTTTCTTCTCAGGTTATTACATCGCAAAATTTTATATATTCTATGGCTTTGTCATTTGTTTTGTTTGGAGATATGGATGCTGAGGTCTAGCGCGTTTGTAGATCGCTCTTTTATCACCGGAAAAGTCAATGTGGGGGTAACACGAGCCAAATTTTGGGACGTAAACATGAATTGCTTAGGCCATTACATAATACTGGAGAAAATAAGTCGCGACTTGCATAAGACGCGTCTCATATGAGACGCAAACACAGTCGTATAAATGGTCAAATTTACTTCAAATTCTGGTTAGTTGCGACATGGATAAGAATAGGGGTTTAGTACAGAGTTTTCCACGATACTTGTCAATAAGTCGTGACTTACCAGAATTGGACTATTTATATATACGAGTTTGCCCGCGTCTAGACGCGTCTTATGTAAATCGCGACCTATTTTGTCCTAAAGAACCTGAATTTATCTGCGTTTATAATATGTCTATGACTCGTACACTGTAGTTCCCGATTAGGGAGCCAAGAATTGATATAAATTGGATTGTCGAACGCCAACGTAAATTAGTGAACTGCTTAGGTGTAATTCATTGCTTGGCTGTGTATTTTCAAGTCAGTCCCGTAATGATAATTTACAGTTAGGCACCACGCGATGAGGCATTACATAGAAAATGTCATGTCAAACAAATATGTTTGCTATAATATGTATCACTGAAAATCAGTTGGGTCAACCAACGGTAGTGACAAGAAACTATACGAATGAACACAGCTTGGTATGTAAAGTAACTTCATTATAGGGCAAACATAAAACATCTCAATTTTCAAAAAAAACTTCATCGTCTTGCTTTGTAACTTACGTTGGCGTTCAACAGTCCGATTTATATCAATACCGTGGCTTCC
>JAODVQ020481162.1:0-10246 GCA_025400075.2 Phenganax stokvisi
TTCATAGTTAGACCGGGCTGAGTTTTCAGCCCGGTTAACTGGGCTGAAACTCAGCCCGGGCTGAAAACTCTTCATGTAATCTTTATGTAACAACGTAAATTCAACCATTTCTATTCTACCGACTAAAAATTCCGGGTTTTGCAGATTCTTAACCCAGGTGTTTCAGACTCCAGCATTTGTCACTCCAGATCTTGCAGATTCCATCTTTTTTCATTTCAGGTTTTACGGATTTCAGCTTTTCTCATTCTAGGTTTTATAGCTTGCAGCTTTTTTCATTCCCGGCTTCTTATTCCGAACGCTGATGAATGAATTATTTTCGTAATTTTTGTGTACTGCGGATTGTGTATGTAATATATACAATCCGCGCCGCACAGGAGGCCTTTATCAGAATACTCTGCATCAGATTTATACACCCTCGGCTTCGCCTCGGGTTTATATATCTGACAAAGACCAAACTGCAAGGCTCGTGTATGGCTTCTAAAATTCTAAAATATGGCTTCTAAAATGATATTGCAGGCTTATTAGCCTTGGAACTTTGAGAATTGAGGTAATCTACGCTCTCAAAATTAAAGGAGAAATATTGAGCGAGTCTATATCAGAAAATTGCTCATAAATTTTTAATGAATTTCAGAAGATTTGCTACTGTATCGCTGTTGTATCTTATACGAACTAACGTGCACTCGAAGACTGGATACCTCCTCATGTTTTTGCCTTTCTTGGTATGCGATTGGGCACTTGCCATGAAATAAATATATTTTTTAAATGAATGTAAGATTTTATAAAATCAGCTTGCATGTACCTGCACTAATTGTTACATAAAATTTATCTGAATAACAATGGCACAATATAAGAGTTTTTGCGGTCATTCGCTGTATTTCATCGTGAAAGCTTTCTAGAATTTCATTAAGCAGAACTTCATTGTATAAATAAGGATCCATCTGGGCCTAGCAAGCTGAACTCGAGCTAGATTCTCAAAATTTGCCCTGGAGAATCTGCGGGGAAAATAAATCCACCAAACTCATTGGCTAGCAATATATTGCAAACCAATGACGATGCCAGATTTATTTTCCGTACGACAAATTTCGCCTAGCGGAAAACGGGCTCAAAAGAAGTTTTTGGGGGCAAATCAGTGTCTTTAATAAAGTTCATGAAACTTTAAAAAGCATCCAGTACATCATTACCTTCAGTTTCTTTATATTTCAAGCTTCTACTCTTCCCTTCTGATTGCTACCATCTATTCTTATGTCTGATCACGACGAATCATCAATCCTTTAGAAAGTTTATCAATATACGTGCATGTTTTCATCAATATATTTTCCATTGTTTTGGCATTCTTTTGCCACGTGCTGACCTCTTAATCAAACACTAAATCTTATCTGAAATATGCGGAGTGTTTTTAATTTTTATATTAGGTGTTTTTTTGTAATTCATCTGCGTATAGACATGGGTTACTGCATGCATGCATCTCAGCAGTATCTTGTGAATTGTAAATTGAACATTTGTTATGTAGACTAAAATATGTTTGGGTTGATTGAAGTGACCATCAACGGTACTAATTGCGACCGGCTGTTAAGCCTGTTTTCCACTACGCGAATTATTTCGAGCGAGAAATAAATTTAGGAATGTCAATGGTTTGCAAAATAGTTTGCAGCACCCATCACGTTGCTGGATTGATTTTTCGTTCGAACAATTCCCCTAGGTTGTGTTATTCTCAAGCGAGATTGTAGCCTTTTAAATTTATTATGCATACAGTTTGTGCAGCTGCTGTGCAGTTCAAATGAAAGCTCTTTTTTTATATTGCAAAACTATGGCCTCGTTTTCGGCAATATTCCCATGCTCAGAGAGCACAAAATTGGTGATTAGAATGTCGGGTTCTTTGGACAAGTTCTTTCAGGCATCAGTAAGTAATCGTGCAAATAAAGTTGATCAAAGGCGAAGTTTTCTTGTTTCAAAAGTCGAGACATGCACGATAACTAGATCAGCTTTTTTGAACAGGATTCATGTTATATGAAACGTTTTCAATTTAGTCGCATGCAAACAATTTGCATGGATGTAGCTGCTGTTGAAAAGGGAAAAGACTAAGCTTTTTTAAAAGTAGTCTTCTATCTTGTAAAATACAGCAATATGGCTCTTTTCGGTATTACTTCATATAAAAATGCAAAATAAATCTTCGTTTCCATGTGGAATCACAACATTAGTGTGTCACATTAACGACGTGTCCTAGGATGTAAAACACAATTATAACTTCAAGAAACATTTAGCAATTATTGATGTTGAGTATTAATCCAATGACATGAGGTGGCTATTGAAATGATATAAGATTATTATGGTTATGCATAAAGATCGAGTATATTTCTAATGACAGAGAGACTTAACGTTTTGATGGCATAAAATATTAATTTCAATACTCTGAAATTTTAGCAATTTCTAGTTTTAATTTAAGATATACGTGATGTGAACAACTATCAAGCAGCTATCACAATCGAATTAATTGAAGTTTCTAAATACTTTGCGATATCTGAAAAAGACTATAGCCGATAAAATCTGGAGTTTGGAATTATGACTGGCATGCTCTATTATTAGAGTCAGTCACAACAGTTAACGCCGGTGTTTTATGAATAGGAAAGAAAAAACATACCGTAAGAGATCCTGTCGAAACATTATTCTCTGGGGTGTTCACCCGAAAAATTGGGCACGAGATTTTTACAGATCTTGAGAGATTTTTTTAAAACTTCATTGATTGCAAAGATTTTTTAAGATTTTAAAGCGATTTTTCATAATTCTCCAAGATTTACCATATTTTTTGAAAGTTTTGGAAGACTTTTGTAGTTTTAGAGCCTTAGAGATTGTAAGATTTTCGAGATTGTAAAGATTTTTCAGAGACTTTTAAAGATTTTTGAGATTTCTTCAAAGATTTTTGCGAAGGTGGACGAGATTTTTCGGAGTGATATGCCCCCCGATTCTAACTCTGATCTAATATTATATCAGTGATTCCGAGTCTCAAAATGTAAATAAAAACAGTTTCACGCATCTGTTTTTCTAGGAATTCCTTTCGTCGTCAATAAATGTTGCGGCAAAACCAGAAAACGATCAATTCTTGAGGCGAAAAACGCAAATTTGCTTTTTCGTTTCCTTGAATGATGTCATAAACGGGCGCCAATCAATTAATTACCCACAACTCATTGCTCTACCACAAGTTTTAAAAACATGCTGATATCACAAAGTAGTTGTCATGGATTAAGTGCGATAATAGTGCATTTTTTAAACTTTCATTAGTTCACGTGGGGGTTTTGATCTGATCTTAACGAAAGCTGCACCTGGCTACAAAACAGGAAGACAACCAAGAAATTATACTGTGGACATATGTTAGAAGAAAGAGATAAACATGCAAAATTAAAAAGATTAAGTAATCTTTCTCGATTTGTTATGATTTGGTTCTGTGATCAAATAAAAATAACTAGTCTCAAAAATAAGTCTTTAATTAATGTACTGAATAAAGTTTGTTCAATTTTCATAGAACAAAACTTTAAATGGTATTTAACTCATTATATTTTAACGTTAAGCCGACGTTTTGAACGTATTGCAATAAGAAGAGGACGAAGAAGAAACGATAAAGGATAAATGTTTCAAACTTATTGCGATGAAAAAATTCCACAGCGGTATGGTCGACTGCGCGAAAACTTGAAAAGTAAGCTATAGTAATGTTCCTCTAAGTGAACTTAAAAACTCGTGGGAGAGAACCGAGGTAAATTTGACACGGTAAATGTTGTCCTGTGACAGTGTTTTAAGCATTTCAAATTCAAGACATTTTGTTTTGCAAAGTTTGCGCAAAATAAAAAATTGGTTCCGGTTGCCACGCAACTAACTCACTAATTAATTGCATGAATTCGTTTCGAAACAAAACACAAAAGAATAGCGTGAATTGAAATTCTCTTCCTGTCACCATGTACCAAGATTTTGCAACTTATACGAAGCTCATGAAAATAAAATTTTTGCATGCAAGGATGAGTAAGGTTTTTTTTCCGGTTTGTTTCGAGTGGGTCAATCCATCACTAAAGTGACTGAACCAAACGCTATTGCTCTGAATTCAAATGCAGAAAGTTGAGCAATTTTCGAGTAAATAATTGGGTACATGCCATGTGAATAAGTCGCAAAATTTAGGTGTCGAGTAGGGGTTCAAAGGAAACTTTCGTGATCAGCAACATGAGTTTATGTTCCAAGTCAATATAGTGAGCTAATGAACTGATGCAATATTTGAAAAATCCAGGTGGTACATGATTAAATTAGTATTGATTGTTAATGGGCAATCCCTGATCTTGACGAAAGCTACATATGGCTATAAAACAGGAAGAAACCAAGACATTATGTCGGAAAAAGAGATAAACATGCAAAAAAGACTAATTAATCTTTCTCGATTTGTTATGATTTGGTTCTGTAATCAAATAAAAATAACTAGTCTCAAAAATAAGTCTTTAGTGAATGTACTGAATAAAGTTCAGTTTTAATAGAACAAAATCCCCATTCTACCAACTATTCCTCATGCGATAGATGCGCAAGATGTCAAATTTTATTGATAAATATTTGTCGAAAAATTACGGCGTGGGCGGTTTTATGGAGTTGGTTTGGTTTACTGCAATGAATGTCCAAACAACCTACTCTAGAGTCATGAGAAGATTAATAGGAAAAAGTGATTTACTGAGAAACAATCGAATGCATTTAATGGCTGAGATTTTCAATTCCAATGTTGATGTGTGCTTGATGTGTCTTAATTCTTGCACGTGATGGGAAAAATTTGCAACGCTTGACAAGTTTTCTAACATGGTCTTATTATGGGCAGTCGGACGAAAATTGGCGAGTAGATAGCAGGTTTGTGATAAAGTAACACATCAAACACTTTTCGTAATCAAGTTACTTGTTTTATTAAGTTCTGGGGCATATGCTCAGTACTCGTGGGCATTCGCCTTTTCGCTTTTGTTTGAGAAATGTAAGTTTTCACTTATGGTGGACCCAAGGTGTTTTCGTTCAGGGGTGGATCCAACAATCTGGCATTTTTTGCTCTTGTTAATTTTCTTGGGATTGTGGATATTGATCATCTTTACACCAAGACAAGCAAACATGGTTTAGTAAACTGCAGTATTTGCCTAGCATTTAGCACAGAACCTCTGATACTCTGATTATCATATGGTCGTCTGACTACATATATAACTATTTCTCATTACGTGAGCAAGCAAACTAATTATAGTGGTTAGGAATAGGATTTGTTATAATTCATGCTCATATCTTGAAAAACTATGGCCGGAAAATTTAGTAGGACGATTGACGCAGGTAACTGAAATACAGTACCGTGAGCTGACTGATCGGACATGATCACGACTCTGGCAAGAGCAAAACAAAATTGCCTATAGTTGCTAGCCATTATGTCATAATAAACTGATAATCTACCTCGCACGGCAACTTTGTCCACACTTTTCATGTAGTCTTGAAACGATAGTCATAATTCACATTTATACATCAATTAGATTTTGCGAAGGTTATACTTGTTGCTTTTGAAAAACAAAACAGCTTTCTCTTTGACCCTTGCTTTAATCGTTTGTAACTAAACTATATATAGCTAATTCAATTTTATCTTACATTCATATGCTAGTAACAATCGTAAACGTGTAATTAATCATTAATCATAAATATGTAAATATTCTTCGACATATGAAGAGCCTTTTTTATCAGGATATACTGTTAAATAAATCTTTATTATTATTTTTATATTGTTACTGTTGTGCGACCATCAAAGTTATATAATTAAAACTAATAATCAGTTTTTATCTAAAATTGCGAAGACCACTAGGAATTAAAATTCTTGGCAACTACACACGCAAAAGCCAAAAATGAAAATCAACTTGGTTGGTTTTGTTCTGCCGTGCAGTGCATGTAGAAAACTTGAACTGATTCGACTGTGAAACTTGGAATTTTCTGAGAAATCAGATGTCTCATTGACAACGGGGTAATTGACTGGCACATAATATTCGTATTACATGAAGCTTTCGGCTGAAAAACCGCGGGAAAATGGATTGAAAATTCAAGATGGCAGGCGAGTATTGCGTTTGTTTTTTTCAATAACAATTTCTCTCTTTGGTTCAATTTTGCATAGCTCTTGTATTTAGTATTACATAATAGCTCTTTGAATACTCTGATTGTTTATTTTGTATAGTTTCTCTCGCGAATAATACGTTAGAAAAATACAAGTGCGATGCAAACCTGTCACTTCATATCAAGATGGGTAAATTTACTGAATTTAGACATTAAATACTGGTTGTTTGAAGTTGTGCTTTGCATGTGCCAAATTATACTATTATATGCTGACAAATGAAGTTTAGCAGAAGGTGAGCAGCCGCTATGCCTGCCTGACTACTGGTTGTCCTTTCTTCATCTATGATGGTCAGTTGAAATAGTGTAGTCACTATTTCAATTGGTCGTATATCAAGAAAGGGCTACCAGTTGTGTGCTGCAATTCTGAGAAGGAGAATCAAGCATAGACTCCAAGTCGCCTTTCCTCTCTGTAAGAACAACTGAAAGTTTTTCTGATCACTCGGCTCAGTTGTTAAGTTGTTAAAAAGGCGAAGTTGCACCAAGTTGTTGCTGCGTCGTCTTGTTGGGGAGGGCAGGTGTTTGCAGGCATGTGCATGCATGCTATATGAACTAATCAAGTTTGTGATCACTTCTTTCATACTTGCTTCCTTGCACAATACATTAAAAAAAACAAATAATTTCTTTCAGTTAAGAATGAGAAAGATGTATTTGATGGTGACAAAAGTTTTCATCCAGAAATGTCACATCAAATTTTTGGGGAAAGGTATAATATAGATACTGCTTTCATAGTCTGTGTGTCATTCAACCACGAATATTCTAAGTTGAAAAATATTGGCCAAATTAGTTAGTGTCTCACTGTCATTTTTTTTCTCCTTGGCTTAAAGTGAAGTCATTTTTGGATACAAAAACTTGGAAGTTCAGGTATCTGTTGGACTGTAACTTTGTTATTGAAAGGAGATTGCCTTAATTAACCATATAAAAAAAGATGGGGGTTTATCAGTTTTACCAAGTTCCTTTGTGGTCCTAAAACTTAACTGACTGAGAACAAATGTTTGGAGAACAGCATCAAAGTGCTGGTCTGTTTGTGATTATTTTTTATTCTGAACACATTTTCCATGTAAACTTTTAGTTGTACTACCATGCTGGCAGTTTACTGACATATCTTGGCATGAAATATGATGATGTGGTGAATGAAGCCAACAGTGACGGTGTTGAGGTACATAGTACAGGTTGCCGGAGAAAATTGAGCAATTGCACAATAGCTTCTGGAACAAAGAGTCAGCCAAACTTTCAAAAAATTTTGGTGCACATGGATATTTTAAGATCTCACTACTCCAACTCTGCTTTGCTGAATATTTTACAATTTTACATTTGGCTGCTGGGGTTGTTGTTGGCAAACACTAAATAAGGCATGTTCCATGGGCTGTTTAGAACACAGTTTTTATTAATAGAGTGCAAGCACTATTAAGACATTTCCCACATTTCCACCGTATGTACAAAAAGTGTGGTTTTAATGGTCAACTTCTTTGTGTGAAGTGTCTAGGTGATGTTTGACAATAACAGTCAGATATAATATGCTCAGATAAGTTTTAGTGGTGGAGTAATCAGAATATCATAATATACAGTTTTGTGGAAACACCACGTAAATTTATTTATGCAAGCTTTCGGTCCGTAAGCCCGGACCGTCATCAGTGCAAAGCAGGCTTTGATCCGCGCATCAGCATCATTTGTGTTTCCAAAAAACTGTATATGTATTATAATAGTTAATCACCATGCAAACATTCAAAGAACTTAGTAATCAGAATAACTTAAAATACTCATTTCCACCAAAAGTTTGAGAACATTTAGCTGAATGTTTGAGTGCCATCTTGATGCACTCCCTAGGCGTAATTTTCCGTGCAGAAAATAATTCTAGCTACGTGATTGGTTCGCTTCGCGGCGACATATGGAACATTGCTTGCTAATCAGTTTGGTAGATTTATTTTCCGCACGGAAAATTCCACCTAGTGGAAACGGGCTTCACGATGTACGATGTGGTGAACACGCACCCGCCGTCTCAATTTCAACCAAGAAATAACGCTATGGATTTGTCAATTTGACTTCTCAAATCAATAATAGAAGCCTTTATTATAGAGCTGAGCTTGTCTGACGCAGATGTGATCCCACCAACTGCCATGCTTCTCCCAGAGACGTGAAGTACTTTGCTTAGCGACGTTTTCATCCTTTTTAAAATAAGTCTAGGTCTCCAGGACAACAAGTTGTTCATATCTGTTTCATGCATGAAAATTTCTTTGTTTAGAGCACCAGGTGATCGTCGTGTTCACCGCATCGCAAATCCTAGCTAGTATTCAGACGCAAGAACACAAGGGACTGGAAACGTTTGCCTGTGCAACGTTAGCATTAATTGTCGTTTCCAGTCCTTCTTGTTTAGTTGTCCTCCCGTTTTCTGGATTATTTATGATGACAGTGAACAAGGGTTTCCTTTTCAGTCATCTTCACATGTTTACAATTTCAGTTTGGTAGAGAAAATGTTAGAGATGATAAAATTACTGAAATTATAAAATTACACTTACAATAAATAATAAATTTTGCTTTTCAAATTATAGCCTGATGAAATAGTTCCTAAGATTGCGGAATTTTTAGCACCAGGTATATTTTAGCGACAGTACTTTTGCCTGCATATACTTAAATTTGTTATCTCTGATTACCTAAAACCAACAAATATATTTTTTGATATTGCATTAACTTTACTGTAGATATGATCTAGGGCTCACCAATAGGATATAAAAGTTTGTCGGTCGATCTTTATTGGAATTGTGAATTGGAAAACAAGAAGACTTTTTTCCCTTATTTTCGTGGTAGTCTTCCAGTTTCAGCAATATCTTCTCACAATAATTTATCATTAGCAATGATGAAATGATATATAACGATAACTCTTTCGATGGCATTGTTTTTTTTGAGAAAAACTATTTTCGAGTTTTTACTTCACATTGTCTTGGTTTTATGGACCTTACGATCGAGAACGGCATTACGGCGATGTCTCTGATACAAAAAAGTTTTTAGCCAAACAAAGAAAATGAGTAAATTTCCCTTCCCGTATTATCTTGGTGCCGTCTTCTTTGTGTAAAGGCTTGATTACAATTTTATTTTAAGCCTTTTCACGCTTTGAGGCGACGCGAACTCATACAATGAGTGAAAAAAAAACTCGTTCTTTAAACTTTAGTTCTATCGAAATTCCTACATTGATTTATCATCATGCAAGGTCTTTTAGACATGCATTTTATGTCATTTATACAACAAAAGTTAGTAGCCTTGGTTTTTTCTTCATGCACAAATATAAATAGTGGTTTACCCGACGTTGTCATCGTAGCTTTGTGCGGTTCGGATTGGGCATAAAGTGTGTCACTACTCGTTTTTTTTTCAGGTTTTTTAAGAAATCTGGATCAATTCGTGTCAAAACTTCCGGAAGAAAATAAATTTGTTCCAATGGGAGAAATGATACAAAGCTTCACCGATTCCGACAAAACCTATCTAGTGTACAAGGTACCGGATTCTGGAAAAACTTGTTTGCTAAAGCATACACAAAATGACGGAGTCTTAAACCTATGATACAGTAGAATGCATTCACCCTGTTATTTACCTCACTTGGGGCCTGTTATTTACGTCAGTGAGCCGGGCTAGCCCGGTTTTTCGGGTCAGCAAACCGTCTCAGGGACATGTTCAAATGAACCGAGCTAGGCCTGTTAGCCATGATAGAAAGTGTTCGCGACACACTTGACTAGTTTTATTAGACAATGAGCAATTTCCAATGGTAGTAGAATACAAAATGCAATCTCGACCTATAACGTTGTACCGACGGGTGCTCGATCGTTTCTATCCGAATAAGATGGGAAGTTAAGCCAAACAAGCTTAATTAATAAGATTCACTTTTCAAGTGGCACCCAGTAAGAATTCTTTCCGTACTTTTATAGGCAGATATCACAGTCCCAAATTTCAGAAAATATCACGAGAGATTGCAAACGTTTGTTCTGTGGTATATTGACGCAGCCTCGTTTTTAGGTTTGTCTCTATTATATTATAAAACTGAACCATTAGGGACCTGAAGCATGTAGGACGGTAACACGATGACAACGGCCGAAGCAAACTCCTTCAAATAAATGTT
>JAODVQ020481270.1:0-10245 GCA_025400075.2 Phenganax stokvisi
TTTATAGACGCTTTCTTATGGAGTTAGCGTTCCAGATGTATTTACAGTTCACTGGGTGAAGCATGTCTAACACATTAATGTCACCAAAACATCACGAGTTTTACAATGTGTACTACACTTACGGCCAAAAGGATTAAAAATATTGGTATTGTCACCGTGAACTTTCAAAATATATCGTTTGGTTTTCCCAGAGAGCGCCTTAGCGTTGCACTTTTTCGAAAAAATGAAATGAAAAATGACTGGTTCGTGTGAGACCATCGATTTGTTGTTACACGATGGGTCGAATAACGATAGCCTGTCATCGGAACTTTTGTATAAATTTCTGTGGAATAACTTACGTATTGGTCAGTGGGAGCTTGCTAGAGCGTGTATTGAGACGTTAATCCATAAAGATGAACGTTATGTTGAGAAATTTGGCTTGTTGCTTAGGAGCATAATTGAAGAACCACTTGCCTATAGGTATTTATATAGTAATGGTAAAAGTACTTTAAGGCCTTGTTAATGCACAATGCAATTCTTCTTGCAATTTGCAATACAATGCAGTTTGACTCTAGAGAGATGTTACATAATAGTGAAGAATGCTTGGTGTGGATAGAAAATGTTAGCATACTGTACTAAAGGCTTGCATTTGTCAGTTCTTTGTCACTCAAGAATAAAATTGCATTGTGGTGCACCCTAAAGCTCCCAACTTATATATCTTTCCCAGTCTAGAGCCAAATGATTTTTCTAGTCAGGGGCCAGTTGTTTGTACGCCGTTTACCTTAAACAGCGTATAAGTTCCAAATATACATCGTATTTGAAAAACAAAATTGAAAAGTTTTTGAATGATTACAATTATTATACACTTACCCATAGTTTTATTAAATAAGATTTGACTTTAAAAGCTTAGAACAAGTGTGGGAGGTGTTTTTGAATTCTGACTTATCCACCGTTTAAGCTAAACGGCATATGAACAACCAGCCCCAGGGTGAGAGTCTGTGTTAACCAGACTATCTGCCAAATTCTCTTGTTAACTCATATTCAATACCAATGAACCCCATTGCAACTTAAGGTGGATTTCCATTCAGTGGAAAAGTAGTGGATTTCCATGAGCACATGTGTGCTATAAGCTGAAACTAATGAGATGTGTTTGGTTAGACAATTGGTATTTCAAAGAACAGTGGTCACCAAAAGGCAACATGTTGGATGAATGCAAATATGCCTTATATGTATATATACTTTACTCTGTCTGGCATCAGACAATTTTGCTCATTATGGTGAGACACATTGTACCTGCTAAACCCTGTCTGGCCGATGTCTCTTGTTACCGCTCACCTATGGCAAATTTTGTTTTATTGAAAAGAAAACAAAACCAAGTTTCTCATTCTGTAGTAGACCAGACAGGATTTCTAATTCTCAGTGAAATTTCAGCTTTATAGATTTTGAAATTTCACAGAGAAAATGTGTGATAAAAAATTTTTGGCACGTATTTACATTGGAAAATTTTGCTATTTTATCCAAGTTCTTATCAAATGTGGAAGGAGCATAGGTCAAACAATAGTGAACAAGCATATACTTCTATATCTAATATTTTGATAAGAATGACAATCAAAAACAATGATTTTGCCACCCAAAATATGGTGGATTTTAAAGCAGAAATGCATGCCCTACTTATTTGTATTTCATGTTTTAATGCCTAGTGATTCCACTGATCAGGGTGGGACTCCTAGTACCAGACGGTCCAGACCCATTAACTGGCTGGAGTTTCCACCTTGTGAATAAACTTGTCCAGCTTTTTTCAAAAGAAAATATTTGATTAGCATGCATTTGCAGATTAATATGTGTGCTGATTTTCCAACGAGCTCTTAGTTGTGTTTTATTTTGGTTAAACAGAGTGAATAAATTTTATTCTACTTTTGTAGTGATGGATCCCACTCTGTTCCAACACCCTTTCATTTATCTTGGCTTGCTTTGCTTGAGTTTTTTAAGTATTTCCAGGGCAAGGTGCAGTACATTGTATTTCCTTCATATTTTTTAGATACTGTATTTCCAATTCATGTGGTTCGGTCTCCCTAGAGGACTGCAATTGGCAGTCAAGTTGCTGTTATTGTGAGAAAGTTTTGTCTGTCGTCCTCAACATAAGTGTAGTAGACTTTTATCTGATGAAAAAATGCACGAAAATTGAGAATAGATTTAAGCTGCTTGCTCTGTATATCATTGTAAACATCGGAGTTTGACCGGGGCCACCAAGAGGGAGGGGGGGGGTATGGAGGGGGTGACAACTTGTCATGGGCCCCTAACAGGAGACCCATTTGGGAAGGGGCAAAAAGTTATGATTTTTGACGAGTCCTGGAGAAACATTGATGTCCTAGTCGAAAAACTGCTTACAATGCGATCGTTAATACCGCCATATTTTACAAACAAATTTGACTGCAAACTGAGACATAAATATTTAACTAATTAACTTTATTTCTTTGCGAAATGAACGATTAAGAATTCACGTTATTCTTAGCAAGTTTTTAGTGCTAAAATTCAGAGTTACATCATTTCATTGTTGCAAATTTGCTATTAAAATTTGTGAAAGATTGTTAGTCTATTATTATGGGCCGGTTGGCAAAAAGTGACGTCATGAGGTCCCGAAGGAAAAAGTAGCTCCGAGCCCCACAATTTCTCTTGGTGGCCTTTGGTTTAACTACCTTTTCCTGCTACACAATGTGTAGCGAAATACTTCTGTTTCGGAAACAATTCTTAGCACTTTAGACGTTTGTGAAATTTTGAAGTGGCTCTTTGTTTTAGATTGAACTTTCTGAATCAATTCAGAAGAAGATCGAATTCAGATTGTTATTGCAATCTTGCAATAAAGAAGATATACCTCGGATGTGTATTCAGGTTCATGTTTAAGTTGTAATGAATGACTCCGGCCACGAACTATATTTTTATCTAAAGGAAAACGAAATCCGTCGGCAAAGCTACAAAGAGCATCTTATAATCAGCAAAATTTCTATGTTTGTTGGCAAAATTTTGGAAATGCCGAAAATCTAGTCTAGCAAAGTTTGCAAATTTTAAAAATTTTTTTGTACAGACATCGGCGTTTTACTGGAAACTAAAACAATCATATTTTCCATATTTCACTTGTGAAATATCAACAGGTTTGTAACGCGTGTGTTTCCTCGCGCGACCTTATCAAGGTGCGAGTTTTCCCGCTTTTTTTGGTTTCATAAGAAATGGCGTGGCGGACCAAATTAAATTTGTTCTTATTGACTCTTCATATTTGTCTATATAATGAGAAAATTACAAGGAAGTTCGATGATTTGAATCTTATTTTCTCCATTTAAAAACTATATTTTACCACTCAAAAATTATATGCATATCTTCTCGCCAACGAGTAACATCCTTCATGCATTCTGCGCTTAAAAATAACTCCTTTGGGTCACATATGGTTATTTTTTCTCCTTGTAATACAAGAATATACTAAACTTGCAAACTTCGTTGGGCTAGATATTCTGCATTTTACAACATTTTCAACGTAATGTTACAATTTACTATAGTTTTAAGGTGTTTGCGCCAAAAACTGTTGTTGTAAATGGAAGCTTAATTTCTTTAAAGGAACTGGATTATTACCATTCAAGAATTGTTGAGGAAAGCCAAGCACCGACTAGTTCAGAAACAGTCCCTGATGTTAGCATGTCTTGGGTGAATCCTTTGAAGGCTTTAATCCGCAATCAACCTCGATATGCTCATGAAATAATTCACTGTTTGATCGTACCTGATGCTAGATATGCGAGCAATAATTTATTCTTCTATAGCTTGTACTGCGATTTACTTAAAGATCAGTTAAACGAATTAACGACAATGGAAAACACTATAAAAAGGATAGGCGATTTAAACGAATTGGGCAACGGGACTGAGAACGTATCAAAAAAGCACAATGCGTGTTGTAAAATCGTACATGGACTGCTAGCTTCCATGAATGTCCAGTTTTTAACAGCGCCACCAGAAATTGACGAAGTTTTAACGAACTTGTTGTTTAAAGTACGAAACGAGCCCGTAGGCGAATTCTCAAAAGGTTCCCTCTATTCAGCATTGCTCTGTAATTCTTCGCTGTGTTTATTCAGACGCTTTTGCGACCTTGAAAGTGAACATGAACTTGGAAGTAGTTTTAAAAGTCTTTCAGAACTCGTTTCGCCTTACCGGAGGTTTTTCGTTCCGTCTGAGAGTTTATTGACTCGAACTTGTGACAAAGATCGGTCCAGTGCATGGAAGTTGTTTTATTCCCATTCAAGGCAAAATCACCATATATTAGAAGATGTTGTGGTTAGTTTCATTTTGTATTTTTCGTTTTTTGTACTACAAAATGTGTGTATGTGCTGAATTAATAACATAATGATTATCAGTATTCGTTTGAGGTATACACCATGTATTTTTATTATTGTTATTGTATTTTTATTATTGTTTTTTTTATTATTTTTATTTTTGTATTTTTATTTTTTTTTAAACTATTTTTTTTATTTGTATTTTTTTATTATTTGTATTTTTTAATTTTTTTATGCAATAATAAAAAAACATGGTGTATACCTCAAACGAATACTGATATTGTTGTATCACCATGCAAAACTACAAGAATCTTATAACATAATGATTATTTTATGTTTTCGCCTTTCTGCTTGTCTGTTTGTTTGTTTACTTGTTTGTTTGCTTACTTGAATGTTTGTCTGCTTGGCTGCCTGTTTGTATATATATATATATATATGTATTTCTGTCTGGCTGCCTGTCCGTCTGCCTGCTTGCCTCTGTTTCTGTCTGCCTGCTTGACTGTCTGTCTGCGTGTTTACCTACCTGTCTGTTTGTGAACCAAATAGCTCAGTTACATGAAAAGTGCGCGTTGTAACTCAGCGTTTTTGTGACATAATCATCATATATTTCTTTAGACAACTTGTGTGGAGTTTGCTCAACAGGGCAACTTGGACAAGGTCACTGAAATTCTCTCTTGTGAAGAATTTTCTCCCCTGAAAGTGCTCGTGCTCCTTCTGGCCTGGCCGTATATCCTCAGCTGTGACAGCGCGCAGAAATTACTTGATAGATTATGGGACCGTAAGGTGAGTATACTATACCTATTCGATCGAACCTCGGCGAATTCTGAGGAGACTGGAGCGATAAATTCGGGGCACAATATTTTAACTCCTTCAATTTCTACTGCCGTTTCTAGCCCTTGTCTAGCCCTTGTCTAGCCCTTGTCTAGCCCTTGTCTAGCCCTTGAATTCGTCTTTATCACCGCTTATGGGCTAAATCACTTCTAAAATAGTAAATACAATCTTTACCAATAAAATGAATTTCTTTGCTTCTTCTTGCCTCTTGAAAATGAAGAATATTTACGGTCAAAAAGTGAACAAGGAATAACTTTACTGTACAAGACTTGTGGCGTGAATTTTTCATTTCTGTATACATAAGAGCTGAAATTCTAGCATGGAGAAAAAAGTCTTTTTCCACTGTATATTCAAAATGTTTTAGCCACCATGGGCGCCATTTTAGGCTTCAGCCAATCATAAGGACCTCGTTAAGTTATCGTTTCAGCTTACTTAGAGTTCACTGTCAGAACTTTACGGCAAGGACAATTAGACTTAAAAGATTTATAGACTAAAACCAAAGTTATTCTTTATATGGTTGGTTGGGGCATAGGAGCAACTACTTTACCTCTAGCATCTCTCATGTGTATAGTTGGTTACACGACTACAGTGATTGAAAATGGATTTCAATTATTCAGGAGTAGGCCATTAAGTGATTTGTAAACCATAATAACTCTTTGAATTTTACATTGGCAGTCTAGTTTTTAGACAAATAGAGCGGACTAGGGCTGTGTTTACACGAGACCAACTCTGCTCAATTACGACATCGAATTCATCCATTCAAGGACGGTTTTAGAGCCTACATCTTCTATAATAGAGTTGAGCGAATGCTTTTAATACAAGAGGTTTCAAGACTTGACACGGCCGAGAAATGGTTGAAATCGGTTTCGTGATTTTACGGAACCGGTCTCGTATAAACGTAGCCTAGGAATAGGTTTTTCCCCTGGTCAGTCTATCGCCAATACTTGTGTTTCATTCATTGCATTTTGTTTTCAGAGGTCTTCGCAACACGTACTTCTAGAGCAAGCATGCACGAAGTTGGAATATCAATTAAATCTTGTCAAATGGTGTTTAGATAAGGCAAAGTATGTCAATTTAGCAAGCAGAGTTTGGCCTGAGTATGAGGTTGTCAATGACGCTTTGTTGATGTTGTAGGCCTTTGTTACCTGCAGACGAAGAATCGGCAGACGAACATCAAAAAATTTACGATATGTTCCAGAATCTTGATTCTCATTCTGTGTTGCACGTGCTACATCAGTCTACCAATCTCACGCAACTACCTGAAAATGAAGTTCTGGAAATGCTACAAACTAGACCGGTGTTTCCACCTAAAGGTTATTCAAGGTCACCGGAAAGCGCGTCTTGCGACATGAATGTGAAAACACCGTCTGCTAATGAAGAGGAGATACAGCGTGATATAGCCTTGTATCATGGCTTTTGCGCTTTGCGTGGCTTCCTAGAGACAATCCTATCAAGCTGTGGTGCTCACTTAGATGATGACGTCACAACTAGAATCCGAGAATGCTGCGATCACGTGAACAGTATCTATCCAATCACATTCCGAGTTGAGATACTTGAGAACGTTTTCAGTTTGCTCTTTCTGTCGTCGGATCATTTGCTGGAAGAAATTTCGGCAGCTTTCGAGAGTGATGATTTAGAGACTTTGTACAGTCGGAGTCTGCGAAGTAGTCGTACAGCCAGCTTTGAAAGTTTTGTCAGTGTGGACAGTCGCAGTGCAAGTCCTTGGAAACTTTTTAAATCATCGGAACATGACGTAGCAGTGCCGGAACCGATCTCACCTGAGCCTGCGAGCAAGACCGATGAACGATCAATACGCTCGCCTTTTTTGGACACTGACTTGACAAAACCTGATCTTTCAAGGGGTAAAGCGATAGCGCATGAAGGGGAGTCGGAACGTTCCGTAAATGCCCGAGAACTAAACTTCGATGATATTAAGGTGGAGCAAGGCGAACTTAATAAGGTGTTTCCACTTCAGTTTGGAGACTCAAAGGAAAGGTTTTTGAATGGGGCGGAACGTAGTGTGAAAGGAATTTTAGTGAACAAAGGGATGGTTGGCCAATTGTTAGATGTTCTGTGTGAATGTCTAAAGGAAGCACTACTTTTAAAAACTTCGTCATGTGAAAGTAGCAGAAGTGAGCTTTTATACAGTAACCAAATCCACAAACTAACTTTGACGCGAAAGACTGGCTCACAATAAGTTGGTCTGTAAAGCTTGACCAAAATTTATATGAATACAGTTTGAAGAGAAGCGTTCAAAAAAGAAGGCAAAAACTATTATTGTGAATTATTTATTGTTTCGGGGGATGCGCTTTTGAGCTGCTCTTTCTAGTCCAGTGGTTTGTTTGTGGATTTTTGTCATGTATAAACATTCAGGTCATCAACGGTTTTGAATGGACTAATTCTGTTCTCGTATATTTACTTACGTAGTTCATGCTGATTGGATGAAAACCTCGGTTTCCTTGGCAACGATCGACCAACGAACCTCGCGCTTAGGGCAGTACATCAATGAAGCGCAGTGGAGGTACCAACTTGTGTCCACGTGCTGCGATGTTGACGATCTTGATGATGACGTGATTGACGACCAATCAAGCTTTCTTTCTGATAACGAGAGTGATTTAGACTTTGATGGCGGGAAAATTGAAGGTGAGGAGATAATAGGTACAGCATGTCCCAGAATAATGCCCCTCTGACATAAGTTGGAATAAAACCGTTGCATATTTACTATTGACTAAATATTTTGACATCATATTAGCTCCTGTGCAGATACTAAGGACTTTGCAACCATGTTAATAATGGACTTTGATAAATTCAAAGTAAAATTTGTTTACTTTAAATGGCAATATTTTTCACTTGTGCCACGCACAGTTATTGATATGAATATATGATATTTTCAAAATATCATAATACTCAGTTCTGAGAAAAGTTATAACATGATGTTGTTCAATTTTTCAGAGACATGTTTGAGACATGGAGTGTACAGTGTGTCTAAAAAAACCGGAGCCTAATTTATGCCTGGATTTTGAACTGATTCGATGCTAATGTCCAAAACACATAAATGTTTTCTCAAATTTTGAAAGAAAAAATCGTGGAAAATCGTTTCCCGAGTCGAAATATCCAGTCTTTAAAAAAGACTGTAAGTTGAGGAGTTCATGTCTGTTATCTCAGCAGTTGAATTTTCTTTCCATAGTGTATTTTGTCAACGTTTGGCAAACTCGACGGAAGTCTTCCGAAATTGTCGGATTTTCCTGTGGAAATATTTGAGTTAAACTACGCTTGTTTTGGATAATTTTTCTCAAACGACTGTTTTTGTTGGTGTTGTATAATATGTCGTCTGACAATACTAAATTTTCTTGTTTGTAAACAAACATTTTTGTGCTTAACTTTTCATTTGATACAACCGTGACGCACGAATTAACGTTCGTTCTCGCCCCAGGAAAACACGGTTTAATGCAACATTCTCGACGTCAACGTTCTAAATGCTTAATGTCCCTATTAGAGAGCTTCAGATCTGACTTCCGCTTTCGGTACCTTTTCTAACCAAGCTGATAATTGATTGGTTAATTGATGAGACAAGACGCATCTTATTGTTTAGTCTTGGCAAATGGTAGTCGTATTAGTATTGGAAGTCAAATCTGAACCTCTCTATTATAAGGACTGCCAGTTATCAATCTGATTTGCTATGCGTCGAACTAATTTGAAATTTATGCGTAAATTGTTCTCTGTTGTTTTTGAGACACATTGCATTTTAAAAGGAAATGCTCGTTGTTTAGAGGGCAAGCTTGAGGAGGTTATCTCGAAACTGCCGCAACGAAGACGTAAGCGAAGTGATGAAGGAGACTTACCTTTGATGAAGACGCAAGACGCAGGCATTCCTCGTTTGCTTTCTTCACCGAGCAGTTTGATCTACATGTGTATGAAGAAGGACAGCTACGCTCAGGCAAAACAGATCATCAAAGTTTTTAACATCGAAAACGACGACAGCTCGAAAGCCGTTCATTTTGCCGAGGAGTACGAGAAATCCTTTCAAAAGCTATCACAACTTGAAAAAAGTCGAAGTAGAGAAAGAACGTCGTCGAAGACGCTTGAAAAAAAGAGTAGACTTTCTGTTTTAAAAAACATCGCTTCTGTTGCAGCTGCAGGCGTTGCTTCTACGTCAGTTACAAGCATCATTGAGGAGCTACTGCTGCCTGCGTCTATCGATCTTGCTAGCTGCGGTTTCATTCTCACGGAACCTGCTCATGCGCACTTTCTACATGCACTCGTGTGCTTTGATTTCTTGTGCACCGGTCAGATTACCAAACTCTCGTGCAGTCAATTTCTAGAAATGGCAAAGAAGAAAATGGAAATCGCAATGGGTAGGGAATTTTTGGTTTCCACTTGTAAAGCTCATTTCAGGAATTTCGCCTTTAATCAAGATGGAACCTGGGGGATGACGGTCTCTGTTTAGGGCACTTGCTAAGAAACTTGGCGGAAACAGATAAGGACTTACGCAAAAATCGCGGGCTGCACGCCTGAGTCGGACATCTGTATAGTCTTAAACCTGTGCCACCATCGTTCCATTCACAGAACACTCCGTGAAGTTTCTATTTCCAAAAATCTTTTCCAAACACGGAAAAATATGTAAATTTTATCTTCTGGGTATCACAGTCGCCTATTGCTTCAAATTAATTAGCCTTTCTCATGCTATGCGACCAGGCCTTAAAATCCGCCATTTTTGGGTGGAAAATCATTGTTTCTCACGATGTGCGACCAGGCCTTAAATCCGCCATTTTTGGGTGATAAAATAATTGTCTTCGACAAATTTTGTTTTATTGAAAAAAACTAAAAGCAACTTTCTTGTTTTTTTTGTAAAACCAAGATTGTTGCTGTCTGTGTGAATTTTCAGGAATAGATTTCGAAATCAGTTTGTTGAGAAAATCCGAGATAGAAAAATGTTCATTCTCGGCGCGTATTACGCAGAAAAATTTTGGTTTGATCCAAATTCTCACCAAATATGAAGGCAGCAAGTGTCAAACAATAGTTAACCAGGATAAAATTCTCTATTTCTCGTTTTGATAAAAAAAGGACGGTCAAAAAGGCTAATTTCCGTCGAGCAAAAAGTCATAAAGTCACTATTTTACAA
>JAODVQ020481373.1:5977-28546 GCA_025400075.2 Phenganax stokvisi
TGACACTGATATGACAATTGACATTTGCACAAAAATGAAAATGATTTTACAGCATGAGTGGAATAAGAATGATAGCTCTAAAAGTACTTCGACATAAGTATGATAAAAATATAAGTTACTACAATCCTCATACCAAAATGCACAAACTGTATAGTTTATCAAAAGTAATGTCTACTATTTGTCTTTGAAAAACATGTCTTACAATAGAGTGATGGAGGATAGATGATGTTAGTCAACTTACACATGCAGTATTTGTACAATTTTACAGCACAATGTATGGCCTGTTCATACATGCATAAAATTAAAATCAGTACGAAAAATGTCCTGCTTTTTATCGCTAAAAATATTGACAGCTTTCGTTTTCTATTTCATGCATAAATGCAACGCACGTATATATTTGATGACTGTTGGCAATTTGATGTCTTCCTAGAATCCATTTTTATTCTGTTTTTCTAATTTTACAGCTGTACAGCTTTGTTTACACAGCAAGATGTTAGCATAAAATTGCTATATATACTGTGGATCAGTTTTCAATACAATTTAAATAGAAGCGAGAATATCACAGAAAAACAATTACACTGCGACGAAAGAGACAATTAATAAGTCATGCCAATTTGATATCCTACGGCTTTTTCTTGTAATTTTAGTAACTGTTTGTCATGTATTGCAATTTATCACAATTGTCATACTTCATTAATCAAATTCAAGTTAAATTTTCAGCACAAAATTAATGCCCAACCGCTAGCAATTACTATTAACAATTCATTTTCCAACTATCATTTGCATTTTTGTTTATTTCATCCTATCGATTTCGCACTTTTTGTCTGCCAGCCGCAGCAAGCCTGGAGCGAGACAAGCTTTAAAGTAGTGTTCTCAACTTCATTTAACAAGAAAACCTCGTAAAATTTGTACCACGATTTAGAAAAAAAATACAAGGCACAACAACATTTTATGCAGCAGCAGGTGAAACAGTCTTTTTATTATATTTTAAGAGGCCGAAACTTCCGGTTAGTACAGCCCATTAGCATTTGCTGCTTTCAAGTCATCATTACGTTTGTTTGAAGCGTAGCGAGTACTTAACACAAAAGTTTCAAATAAACACACGCTTTAAGTACATTTGTGTACCAAGGTTGTAAAATACTTTATTGAAAACAGTGAGAGTCACTAGTAATATGTTAATACCGAAGAGAACATGGGTCAGTCAGATGAGAAGTTTGTGGATGATTCTGTGCATATACCAAACAGCATTCGGCCAAGCAAGTACGGATCCTAAATTATCAAAAGATGGCGATTTCATTATCGAAGCTTTGCTGCCAATTACGAGAGGCAATGGGGATCTACTAAGCACGTATGCCATTGCAAGCGAAGTCATCAAACTCACTGTGGACGAGTTTAACGACAAGACGAAAACAGACATATTACAAAACGTAACACTAGGCTATGAAATTATTAACGATAGACTGCAACTGAACACGGTTATGAAAGAAGCCATTAAAATCGTCTCGAAATATCGACCCAACTCAATTTGTAGGGAAAACGAGGAGTTCTGTACCCTTGACCAAAAACCTGGGCCATTGATGGACAAAAGAGTTTCGGCCGTTATTGGTCCAGCAATATCTAGCAGTGCAGTGCCATCAGCTGCCTTGTTAGGCTTGTACAATATCCCTCAATTGGGTTTCTCCGCTAGTTCGAGCGCCCTGAGCGATAAATCACGTTATAAAAGTTTCCTAAGGACAATTCCTTCTGATAAATATCAGGCAGAGGCAATGGCTGCGTTTGTTGACCATTTCGATTGGAATTACGTATTTTTCATTGGAAGCGATGACGAATATGGGCGACAAGGGCTGGCAAATTTTAAAATGGCTGCGAGAAAGCTTAAAGTTTGCACAGCTGAAGACGTCAACATTCCTTTTCAACGACCTCAAGATGCTGAAAAACAAATCAAGGAAGTTGTAGAGAAAATGATTAGCCTACCCTTGGTTCGCGTGGCCGTTCTGTTTATGTTTGAAAGTCAGGCAGGTCAATTCCTACGCGAAGCGGGAAAACAAGGACTACGAAACGTTACTTACATTCTAAGCGATGCTATTGGACCAAGTATAGTCGAATATAATATCCCTACGGAGTTACTACACGGCTCGTTTGGCCTGGATTTTGTATATGAACGATCAACGCATATTGAAAACTACATTTTGAATATGACGATCGAAACTGCGGCAAGAAACCCGTGGATGCTAAGACTTTTCGAAGAAAATCTTGATTGTACCATAAAGGGTTCACCGGGGAAACGACAATGCAGAAACGAGGAGAAATTAAACGCGAACTCTTTGGATATATCGAATCGAGTTAGCAACCTTATCAATATTATAAACAGCGTGAAAGCCATAGCGTTCGGACTGGATGATCTGCTAAAATGCAAAGGTAAACTTGAAAATGGTTTGTGCCCTAATACAACATTCCCATTGAGCGGTAAAGACTTATACTCCTATATTAGAAATGTGAGCTTCTTCAGTCCAGTTGGAGAGCAAGTGTCATTCGATGACAAGGGAGACTTAGCGACGAAGAAATACACAATAAGAAATGTTTTACTAGACGGTCAGACGAACACGTTTGAGTTTAAAATCGTTGGAAGCTGGTCAAGTCTTTCGGCTGACCACCCGGATTTCGTTAAAAACGGGCAGGACTTGACTTGGAATACTAATGAGATCCCAAGTGCAACCTGCAGTGAAGCTTGCCAGCCCGGCGAAATGCAGGTGGGAATGTCTGACTGTTGTTGGGCATGTCATCCGTGCCCTAAGGGGGAAATAAGCAACACGACAGGGGCCACCTCCTGCAAAAGATGCCCCTTGGGTACGTACGCGAATGCAAAGCAAACTGAATGCCTCATCACGTCAATTGACTACGTTGACGCAAGCGATGCATTTTCAGTCGTTATTATCATCATAAGTTGTATTGGCCTCGCTGCCATGGTAGCAGTGGCGTCACTATTTGTCTACGTGAGACGCACTCCATTGATTCAAGATTCGAAGCCAATTCTTTTAGGGTGCCTAGTTTTTGCAGTCGCTCTTGGCTTTGTGTTTACAATATTTCAAGTGTCACTCTACAGGACTGATGGAACGTGTCGATTCCTTGGCGCCCTGTTGCTATTTGTTGTCCTAATGGCCGCTAGCACGCTATTGGCTATAACCAAGACATGTGACTCGTACTTACGAAAGTTTGCCTCACATTATCTTAAACCCGCAGCTGACTATTCCACCTTACTGATGATCGGAGCCATCATGATGTTTCAACTTCTCCTTATGGGAATCTGGTTCCTAACGGATTCGCCGATTGTCCACTACATGGAATCCTCGCAAGCTTTACACATCCGAGAATGCAATTCGAGTTGGTCAGCGGCAAGATTCATCGCAACTGGCTTCCCATTACTGGTTCTTTTTGTCGCGACAGCTTTCGCGTTTAAAGAACGCGACAATCGTAAAAATCATAGCGAAGCAAAGTACATCAGTTTTTGCACTATTTCAATTTGCATCCTGCTAATCGCATTTTTCCCAACCTACCGATTCGCCCAAGGGATCACGACTACAGTTGTCATAGCAACGACATCACTCGTGGGCTCAGTAGCCGTAATCTGTTGTATATTGCTACCCAAGATATATATTCTTTTGGTGACTCCAGAGAGAAATGTGCCTGAGGAGGAGAGGGAGCGTAGTCATAATACCGCGAGTTCTGCTCATACTGCTGGAAGCCAACATCAACCAGTCTCGCCCGGACCAGGTCCACCTAATGACGTCGAATTTATGTCGTCAGCATCTAGTGCCAAAGATGTCGTAAAGGACATTCCAGTTATCTAATATAGATCAGTCTTCTGAGATATTTCAGTTGTATAGCATAGGTAAGAAATTTCTAAGACTTTTCACAAGTGAAGGATGTTCCAGTTTTACACTAGAGGTCAGTTTCGCCGAGGACTACAGTAACGTTCAGAAACATTGGATGTTCGAGTAACCTAAAGTAGATCAGCGGCCATATAAAATTATTCCATTTGAAAAAATAGATCAGTGAAACTGAAAGTTTAATGTCTGTGACGCATTCACGAGCTCTCCAGTTGTACAAGATAGATCAGTAGCTACTACCATTGACGTTTTTGTAGAACAATGCAATGGTAATTTAGATTTGTAATTCTTAGACAAATAAAAGTTGTTTTCAACTCGAATATTACATATTTTTGGTCAGAAACGCAACAATATGGGGGAATACCAGCACATTATCACTGTAATATCGCTTCACTATAGTTATGCTATACTTAGTTACCTACTCAGTCGGTCACCTTGCCTGCCAATATTTTTTCTTCCATCATGAAGGCAACTAGCCATTGAGACTAAGTGGGATTACATGGGATAATATTAGTTGTTGTCAAGTTTCCTGGCGCGAACTTAATTAAGCGGCAAAGAATTTGTACTCCCGCTAATAATAAACGGACAATCCCTCCTAGCTCACGCATTATCTCCAGATATCCTCGTACAATACCCACGATCCTCAGCGTTAGACACTTTATATCCCTCCATAGCACCAAATATCCATTCATACCAACAGGTATCCACAATTCATTCCACAACAGACACAATATGTTTCTTTCGCTCAGGAATATAGGGAACTTTACCCTTGGCACTATGGAGTCTACGGTTTTCCTCCCTAGGAATCAATAGAGTGATGCGTTAGACATGTCAAGCAACTAGGTTCAATCCATGAAGACAAGTTTACACAAATTAACCTCGTTTTGCGAGATTGCATCATTATTCTCTTTTCTCGAGCAGCTTTGTAAATGGCAGATGGTACGTGACGATGTCTAAAAAATAAAGAAAGAAAAACAACTAATTCTTTGCAAATAATACAACAAACAAACCTACAATACATGTCAAAGCAAGAATTTAGCATACAATTCGTTTCAAAGTTTTACAGAGCAATTTATGTGATTGTTACCGCATGCAAGACCACGTACAATGAAAACAATTAACAAAATTTTCTCAAAACAACTGCAAGTGAACTACAATCTCCTGTCGTGCTAAAGCGCGGGAAAATGTTTACCTTAAAATTCTTAAAACTTGAGGATGGAATTTGTAGCGTTCTCTCAACTTTTTGTTGTAAGTTAAGGCTGCTTTTTGACGTGGAGCAAGCTGAAATTAAGAGTTTAAAAATGCTTATAGTCGTCCTGAAACAGTTTGTTAATTATACCATAAGTTACGCTTACCGGACCAAGTTTGGCTGATGCTTCGGCTTTCCAAATTCTAAAATGAGTTGCCAAAGTTAGTCATCTGGCTAGACTTAACCAGCTCTTAATTTTTGAATCGAGAAAAAAATAGTTTTGAGGAATACCTAACATTCATTTCGTCACTACCAGACAATATAAATTCAGAATCAGGACTCCATTTCACACAAAACACTCGCTGCATTCGCTTTGTATGATAAACTTCCCTAGAAAAATTCAATTTCATTATTGTAGTACAAACGAGCAAGCGAACTCGTCGAAAAATTTGTTCAGGAAAACTTGTTTGTTCATCGTATACACGAGCAAGGGAACTCTTCAAGAAACTTGTCAAGGGAAACCTTGTTCATTTATACAGAGTTGAACTACCTGCTGTGTCCGCGATTTCGAGGAAAGATTCTGATTGTTTTATCAAAACTTCCAGATACAAATTCCTCACCAGTTGGCGAGTAGTCTACATCAAGTACTGCACCAACGTGGTCTTGATGAACGCTGACCGCAAAGTCCAGTTTTCTCATATCATAAGTGTAGAGGTTTGAATCCTCATTGGCTACAGTAAAGTTGAATGCCTCCATTGGGTTCCAGGCCACTGTGTTACTTCGCATTTTCATTAGTAATTTACGTAATGGGGTCGCGCCGCGTGTATCATATAATACTATACTGCGATCTGAAGCTGTGCTTGCTAGAAGATTGGTCTGAAATTGTTGAAAATATCTGCATCAAGGTCAGGGATTGTACACGTTCGTAATAAATGAGTCATTTAAAAGAGTGAATTGTATATTTGCTGATGAAAAAACTTCATATTCATGGATTTACAGACCAGTAAAGTTTCAAGAAAATAGTAGGCAGCATGAGCTGTACTATCAAAGCAACAAAAAGTTACCACACCTCAACTGGATTGAATTTCACGCTATGAACTGTGTCCACTCCCCACTGGAAAGATCGAACAGGCTCAGATCTGTCTTCATGCCAAACATCAACCTGTTCTCCACATGTAGCGTAGACATTCTCTCTCCAATGATGATCAATGCCTTGAAACATCGTCTACAAAAAATAGGATTCTATATGTAAGCTTTTTCTTTGAGATACTTATTAGCTACTTGTAAGTCACTACAGTGGAGGCCACTTGACAAAATATTGGGGATGGGGGTAATATTAATAAGGACTCATCACACTTCCACTTTTTTTAGGCAGTTCCCACATTCAAACTTTGCACTGTTTTTGGTTGCATTTGTGTCTTTAATGCAACAGTTCCACTTTTAAACTTTAAAATTTCCTCGTGTTTCCTCTTTTAATAATGAAAATTTTGAAACATTTCCTATTTGAGAATTATTGGGCTGATTGTCCCCTTGGCCCCCCTAGTGTCTGCCACTCAGTCACTCATTAGCTACTTCTTAGCTATTTAATACATATTCATTAGCTACTCTACTTTTGCAGTACTTTTCAAGGTTTCTTTGTTTTATTCTGAGTTGGCAACACAGTTTAAATCAACATCAAAAGGAGACTATTACATTACACTAGGCTAAAAAGTAGACTAACTTTGCCCACAATTGTATGCACTAATTGACTAGCACTTTTTGAATCATCTTTTTGCCATTTCCAATGTTTAATCAGCTTGTCATCACCAACCTGTTATGAAAATTTATGTAAGACAATTTTAATAATCAGATTTAAATATTTTTAAAAGTTTTTAATGGTTTCTTACTCACTGAAATAAAGACTTCGCCAGAAGGAACGACAGCCAAGCCTCTTACAAATCCACTACACCAAATAGGAAAAATTAGAAAACCCAGCAGTTGAATTAAAGAATTACAATGCAAGAGTCATTAGATAAATAAAAATTGCCAAGTCTTGGACAGATTAAAATTGCACGCAAATAGAAACGACTATGTGTAGAATGCTGGCATGCATGATTGCCATTTTGATCATGAAAAACGACTTGAAAAGAGTAGAAGTTGTCAGAATTGGTTTGACAGTAGAGAATCCGTAGGCTCAATCTTGGTATTGCAAACAGGCGTTCATGTTAATCAGTTCGCGTTTAAGGCTTCGTTATAGATACCTATGAGCTGCGTAAGATCTGATGCATTCTCTTCTAGGCAGATTCCATAACTTGACCTCAAAGACAAGAAAAAATATTCATACAAAATTACATTAATGAGCCATCAAAATTATTTCTCAAAAGCTATATACTTACTTCTCCATCACAAGAGCCGGAAAGCAGCAAAGATAAGCTATTTTGAAACTTTGCCATGCAATTAACGCCATCAGTATGGCCATCTAACGATCCAACAAACGGTTTTGCAAAAACTCGTTCAAGTTTAGCGGCATTGAGAGCCCTCGCGTATTCACGTGCAGCTTCAAACGGGTGCAAACTTGGGTCGATATTTCGAGGAATCTTGTGTATATCTGACTTGCATTCGCGTATGTAGTCAGCAGGGTTACGTGATAACACTTTTACTTTCATATTTTTATAAAGGAACCCAGTAGATAAGCCGCGATTCTAGTTCAAAAACGCTAAAATATAAAACTGAAAACCGTTTCGTTGACAGCCATATTGGATCGACAAAAGTGACACCCGATTCGTAGCGATGACATATTTCAATTCGAATCGGGTGCATTTCTATTGCTATGACAACGACGACAACAATTTCGAATGTTAATTTCAGGGCTCTCTTCTTAAAGAATGCAACCAAATCTTATCGAGGAAAGAAGCTAACATGTCCAATGTTAAAGTAGGTATATGTATATTCGTTGAAAGTTTGTAAAGTGAAAAAATTTTGATGAAAAATGTTGTTTCTATAATGGAATATGAGTCAGTGTATTTGACCGTATATTTTCCTCAAGTTGCCACAAATTCGTTCTACGGAAGGATTCCAGGCAAGGAATTGGAGACAACTTAGCAAGAAACAATTGCTGAAGTTAGATCCGGTTCAACGAAGTCGTTATATGGCTGTGAGTATCAAAATTTGTCTACGTCCAATCAGGTTCGTCAATGAAGTTTAAGGAAAAGTTGAAATGTGAAAACGATGCAATATGGGGTGAAACGATTCTCGCTGTACTCATTGTAACATAACATTCTTTATTTCAGTATGAATCAGCGCCAGCACAAGCAGTAAAGGAAATGAATGAGGCCAAACGAAGAATTCGCGACCGGAGAAAAAACGATAAGTTCGTAAAGAACTTTAAACTGTATTGCACTCATTTCGAAAGCTAGTTGCAGTTGTAAAATATAATTATATTTGCACTTATTGAAGACTTTTGCAACGTAGGAAACGTGAGAATCGGGAAGATATCAGAGACGTTGAAAAAGAAAGACATGCAAAACTTATTGGACAGCTAAAGTATTTATTCTTTCGAGAGCACCATATGCTTGATTGTTTCCCTTTAAATTGAGATAATTTCTGAAATAAAATACTTTCTAAACTTCAGGGCAGCAGAAGCAAGGAATCGAATAAGATTAATCAGGCTTCGCTACACTGGCAATAAAGTAAATAGATCCACCTAACTAGCCGACTATAGCATATAGCTTGCTGGTATATACAGTTAGCAACTAACAGCATGAATACACTTTAATACAAGAAGCTAATATATTGCTAAGAACTTGGTGCACGGGGATAATACAAACTGCAGTTATTTCAAATTATTGTTTCATAGGCGTCGGAAATGGACAACTTAATTGCCTGTCAACCAACGGCGATAAAAGCTGTGAGACTTCAGTGTCTCGTTCCACCGCATCCAGAAAAGATCATTGTACGAGATTTGCTTGGCAAAGACGAACGGTCGCGTGTTGACGTGCTTCTAGAAGATGAGCTAAATCTCACAACGAATCGACTTTTGTCGTAAAACGCGATGATAGAACTTGCTTGTTACAAGCTTGGAAGTTTAAACCACAACTGGAACATTCTTTGCACCAACATTTGACAATTAACAACAAATGCCAGTGGATACGATAAGAGTTGTTGCTTCCTGTAGCATTTTATACCAAATAGCTTTAATAAGTTTTATCATTGAATAAATGTTGATTGTACATTTTTTAAAAAAGATTAAAAAAACTGCTTCCTGTGTGTTTTAAAGAAGCAAACACCACACCATCGTCACTAAAACCCAAAAAAAACAACTTACGTTAATTATACAATTACAACAAGGTGAAAATTTAGTTTAAATTTAGGTTAAATTTGGTTTATGCTTTAGCGCAACAAACGAAATGATATTGAAACTTTTTTATGTGAAGCTCGTTATATAACATCCCTTTCTCTAACATACTCCCAGATGTTTCTACTGGATATCATAAATTTCCTCCAATACTCGGCCTCGCATGTATCTCCCGGGTTCGATTCCTAACGCGTTGAGCACTGTAATGGGCATATCCAGGCTTGAGACATCGCGATAATCGAAATCATCCATGTTGATGTTTTGAATTTCAGGACCTTTTGGAAAACAAAAATTTCAATCGGCAGGATTTCTCTATAGATATTGTTGCACGACAGCAGATAGCTTACTTGCAATTATCGTGGAAAAAATTATAGTAACTCTTTTCATTACACCTATAGTAGTCTTATGTTTGATGAGAAACACGTGAACAACTTAGAACAAATGAATATTAGTTTGAGGATACACCACGTATTTACTAGGACTATGTGCACACGGTAATGTTTTCGAGCGTTTTCATTTGTGTTTTCACGCAAAAATGGATGCAAACACTAGCAATTTAGAACGGAGGCTGCAGGGCAATGTAATATATTGAAAATATTTTCTCTTGGAAAGTGTTAACAAAGCGTTAAAACGATAAACGAGACACAAACGTTTTTGGAAACGCTTGAAAACGGCGCCCGAGTCTTATATTTATTATTGCAAAGCTTTCGGTGCGTTGCACTGAATCAGGTCTGGGTAACGGACCGCAAGCTTTGCAATATGATGAAATGTCACGACAGAAACTCCTGAGGTTGTCTACCATTCGCTGGCCAGTGAGGTTATACTAATGGCGCCAGCGTACCTCTTAACAAAAGTGGAACGTAGACTTCAGCAATAAAAGGTGGCGTAATGCCATGAGTATTTTTGTATCCGCCATGATCAGCCACCAATGCTACAATAGTATCATCTATCATCGGTTTGCCTGTAAAGACACCATTGAGATTAAATGGAAACAATATAATTCAGCTAAACGCTAAACGGAAGCTGAAGATAGTCTCGATTCCAAGCAATTTAAAAGAACCAGAAAAGATCACTTTCTTCCATGTTGACTCTGATTAAACCAGTGCCGGTTTAATTAAACTATATAGTGAAGCTTTCACAACTTTTACCAGAGGAGGATTTCGTTGCGGAAAGAGCGTTTAAAATGCCGGCTATTTGTCTATCTTTTTCTCTGACCATTTCATAATAAATTTCACTTCCCCAGTAACTGCCATGGCCTGCAGCATCAACAGCATCTACGAAATAAAAAAAACATCCATAATAAGATCCATGCCACTTACTTGCTCAGCAAAACAAAATAGTAACGCTTATCTATTTTTACAAACCAAAATGAATGAAAGTCAAGGTTGGCTGATCGTTTTGAATCGCTTCTACAACATGCTCTTGTGTATTCCAATCCATTCTATTGGTACAGTCATATTCACTTTCCGTCTTTCCGCAAATAATGCCTTCTTTTCCCCAAAACCAGTAGTCAATATTCGGATTCTTTTTGGCAACTTGCAAAAACCACTCCCAAGTGAAAATTAAGGCAGTCTGAATTAAAAATTTAAAAAACAGATTCATCTTTGTGAGTGGCCGAAATCTCAAAAAAGTTAAAGAGTTCCAATCACTGCACTCGTCAAGAAACTTGTCAAGGAAAACTTGTTCGTCGTACACACGAGCAAGTGAACTCGTCAAGAAACTTGTCAAGGAAAGCTTGTTCGTTGTACACACGAGCAAGTGAACTCGTCAAGAAACTTGTCAGGAAATGCGTTTGTCGTACTCACGAGGACGTGAATTCATCAAAAAAATTAACAAGAAAATCTCGTTCGTTTGTTTAGGGTTACAGAACATTTCAGTTTCTTACTTTAGCAGACGGATCTTGTTCTTTGACAGCGCTGAACAAAGTTTGTGGAAGACCTCGACCTGATGTTGGAGGTAAATGATCAGCAGTGCCAGAGGGGTTGCCATAGGGGACAACCCAACCATTTCCATACACCCCAGTCTGAGTCACACCCATGCTGGTTAAATACCCCGCCCAGTTCGGAGCGCTGACCTAGCAAAGTTTGACAAATACCAGTCAATTAATGACTTCCAAACGTTGTTTTTGGGCCAATTTATCGATTGATAACGTCTGGGACGAGTTTAGGAAATGATATCAGAGAATCGTGGTCACGATCTTGGTACACACAAGCAAGTAAAGTCATTAAAGAACTTATCCATCAAACTTTTTACATCGCACACATGGGAAGGAAAATTCGTCAAGAAACTTGCTAAGAAATATTTCTTCGTCTCTTTGAGGAACATTACTTACCGTTGGAGCGAGGTTTCTAGATCGTGTTGAGTACGCTCCAAAGTCAAAAAAAGTTTGGATTGCTGGAAGTTGATCTGAAATATTTCTCAGATATTCTCCACCAAAACCATCAACTCCTAGAAGGTTAGAAACCGTATGTATATCAAGTAATTTGTATGAAAGAAGATACAACGTACACTGATACAAAAACAAGAACAATTTTTCGTTTTATCTTCCAGGAATAGCATCAACGACCCTTAGAAAAGCCAACCTGACCAATGATAGCCGAAAAAGAGAAGTCTACGAACTTCAAACTGTTTCGAAAGTACATAGCATGTCTTGCGCGATTTGTAATTGGCCATCTCAGAAAGATTTATATTAGCCCACACCTAAGATGACAATTTAACTGATTTAATAGCCTGCGCGTAGCCCCTCGCTACTGATTTAATTAATTTATAACCTTTCAAGGTAGAATGTCACAAATATCTCTCAAACAACTTTCTCCACAAAGAATTCCTGTTTGAAAATCTCTCCAATAGTTCATAGAATAGCTGGTGTAATGCAAGCGTTAACCTACCAATAATCACTGCGTGTTTAGCCGTGCCAAATCCTAATGGATGATCATTCTTTGCTTTCTTGTGCAACAACTTGAAAGCGAGCGAACAAACTCCGATATTGAATAAAACGAAGAGGCTAAATGCGCGCATTTTAATGCCTCAAGACACTCGAGTACTCGTCTATTGATGCTAACTTTTCGTTCTAAGAGCGTCGTATAAATTATTTAGATCTGACCAGGTCGATGTGTTGACTGCAGTTGCAGCAATATAGCATCAGATGCTGGTGATGTAAATACTATACCAGCTAGGTATCAAATTTCAAAGCCACTGTTGGTGTGATGTCTTTATGAGAACCAATATCAAACTTATGCTCACTTGTTAGTTTGCTTTTCACCACATACGACAGCCACGAACGTATCTGACGAAAATAATGAGCTTTATCTTCTCATACGATGAAGTCAAGTTCATCGCTATCTGCTCTCTTCTAGCAAAAGGGTGGTCAGTTTTCTCTTAGAAAAGTTATGAAAATGGACAGAAAAGTTCTTTTTGTCTCAGTCTGTGCTCTGGATCAGAACTAAGGTCTTTAACACAAAGAAAGTATTTCCTATCCATTCTGACCCTGTGAATAATTTTCACAAGGTGACTTTCACCTTAATTCAGAATGATTAGTCTGAAAACATTCTCAGGGATCAGTTCTCAGAGCAGAACTAATTTCAGCAATGTTTACATCAAAAACTAAAAATAAACTTGCACAAACATATTATTTGACTAAAGACAACAAAAACAATAAAATGAATCTTTTTCTCTCAAAATTCTTTTCAAATTCTGAAGGTAATTGTCGAATTTCTTCATCATTCACATTGTAAGTTTTAGACAAGATTTTAGGAACAAAATGAAGTAGCTGCATATATAACTGCACTTATATTCCATAAAATGTATTTGTAACTCAGAACGTTACGTTTTGTAGTAATTGCCACAACTGTCTGGGTCTTATAAATAAATAAATTTTATTTTAAATTACATTTAACATTGAAATTTTATAACAATCTTTTATCGTGGGTTTCATGTAGTTGCAAAGAATGTCATCTCAATAAAAATCAGGTTCTTGCCACACCATTGTCCATCGATTAATCTCCTGGTAAGCTTGACAATGCTTCATCATTGACGTCATAATCTATCATGGATTTCTCCAAGAAAAACCATTTTCCAAGAAAGCCAATATCGACGATATCTTTGTACAAATATAACCACCTTTCTTTCAGATAATAACATTTCGCTTCATAGAAACATGAGGCATCGCTGTACTTTCTTTTCCTGACCAATGAAAATAACCCCATATCATGTACCAATAATCTACCCTCTGCATTGAGCTTAACTAGTTCTTGTATAGCCTCATTACACCTCGGATTCCGAATTCTATCGCTAAGCAGTAACAATGTATTTGCATTCTCCATGAGCTGTTCTGTATACGACTCTGATTCGGGATTAGTAGCCCATATACCAAAGAGACCCCCAACAGCACCAAAATTCCTTACAGCTTTCAGCGGTTTCTTGTACACAAACAAACATAATTCAAAGAAAACGGTTTTATAATCTACATATATAAGGTACAAAGGTTTCCCTATCCTTGAATCACGAATCGTTTGCATTTGGGGAAGCAAAACGCGATTTATTTGACCAAATGTTTTGAAAACGCTTCTCACTCCTTGAGCGGCCATGTTGGATATTTCGTGATGTTTCTCCCCCCTGATTTATATACTTTATCACATATTTCCGGGAGTCGAATAACACTTTTAGAACCTCTTGGTAAATCTTGTGGGCACACAAGTGTACTAACAGTCATTAAAGTATTGTAAAGTTTTAGAAAATGGTAAATATGTTGTTAAAAATAATTTATTCTACTCATCTATTTGACATTAGAGATAATTTTTCAGAGATAAACATTTAGATTACATCCTCTGGAGCTCAAATATCAACTGGTGTTAGACAGATTGACATAGGGTTCATTAGGGTATAGTGGGTTTATTGCAGCATTATGGGTTGACAGAACACATTCATCATACTCTATTTGACCCAAAAATTGAACAAGACCCCTTTTGCGGTGGCTTGTGAGAGGCTCACGCAGATGGCGTGTTCTGTGTTAGTTAAATGCAGGGACACCGAAGCATGTGTAAAAAAGAGATTTTTCTTTTGCTGATTAGCCAAAAGCTGCAAAAGTTAAAGTGACAGAGAAAATACTTCATCCAAAATCAAGGAAAGCTGCTCAAATGATAAGAAATGCACATCGTAAAGATAAAGTTGATAAGTAATTACATATTCATTTAAATACCAAAGAATATTTCATATTATTACCTGATTACATTGAGCTCCTAAACTTTAAACTATACTTCTGTCTCCAGGAGAAAATTAGAGAGAAATACTCTTTTGCAAACATTAGGTAGGCAAAGTTGCAAACAAATTTAACATTAAAAACAAATGTACAGAATCTAACATGAATCTTATTTCACAGCTGAAAAAATACAGTGGTTTAAAGACCATATCAAGCCTGGTGTAAAACATTGCTCAATCCAGGAAGTTCACGAATTAATTGAAGTGTAAGCTCACCAAAGTTGTTATAACTCCAAGTATGAAGACATGATACGCACCAATTTTTACATCAATAGAGTACGCGATACGAACCTATTTTTCCAATTAAAAATGTACGCGAACGCTGGAACGCACATATTTTCAACTTGAAATTTTTTTTAGCATGAACTGTTTAGGTGCATTTCACGAGCTTATTTCAACGATTCAATTTTCTGTAGATACTTCAAGAGATTTGATTCTGAGCTAGAGCAGTTAAAAATTGCTGGAAACATAAAAGGAAGACAGCACACGGGTGGAGCAAAATTTGCAAGAGAAAACAACATCAAAATGACATTGGAAAGAGAAAGACAAGTTTACGATTCTACTGGATTAGGTACTGATCGTGCAAATTTAGAAAACATCGTGAAAATTTCGCTTTTTGCTCGAGAAATTTTTGAAAACTCTGTTTTGGAAATTTCATGCTTTCTGGTCGAGAAACTGTTTTTAAAACTCTGTTTTGTCTGAATTTTTTCTTCAGAAATTCCAGACCTTACATCTGGCACTAACGTGGAATTATTAAGGTAAATACAAACGAAGTTTGCATTTATGCAACATTTTCATTTTGGGATTACTTTACACCATATGTCGTTGTCATATTTTCTACAGGGCTTGGAAAGGAGACTTGAACTATGTACCAAAGATCAAGCTGAAACGATTTTGTAGCTTCGAAGTTTCAACAGAAAACACTGACGAGAAAACTGCCAAAAATAAATAGACATCAAACAAAAACAAAGAAAAAGTTTACTATTTTTATAATGTAAAACGTAGTCTTGAATAAAATTTTGAGAATATTGTACACTCCCGTTAAATTGTACTGAATGAAAAAACAAAGGTTCTGTCGTTTAGCGCAATGGTTCTATTGTTTTTAGAACATTAGTCCCATTGCACAGCGAGTGTGTTACTCTATGCCAACACATCAAGAGCCGGTGTTTAACTATAGTGCACTGAAGTGGAAAATAACCTGCTCTACTTTATATTGAATTCGTTAGAGTCTCAAGCTTCAACTATACATATAATTCAAGATAATTATTGGAATGTTTCGCAAGGAGTTTCGTTAACCACATCAGTTGTTACCCTAAAGAACGGGTAAGTAAAGTTGCTAAAGAGTTTTTTGAAACATTTAAAATTTGAATGAAGTTCACTCGTGTTTTGTGGCCAATAGGTTTCGAGCAAATAAAAACAACCTTTTCGATACTACTTGCGAAAACAACAGAAGGCAGTGAGGTCCGGTTGTTGGAAAAGAAAATTCATTATATATCCTATATCATTTCAACAGAAAAGCACCTCCAACATACAACTAGCAATATCACCATCCCCTTTGTACTACATCGTTAAGAGCTAAAAATTAAAATTAAAACACTAACACTTTAACAAAATACTAATACTAACACAAATTAAAATACTAACACTAGCAAAATTTTAAAACATTCAAACTACTGCCTACAAGGACACCAAAGAAACAGACAAAGACTGTACTGATGGAATAATGGTCGGATTGAACCCTTTGGAGTCTATTTTCCATCTTTTACAAGTTAATCGTACTGCAGGGAACTCCTGGCAAGCCCTTACTGTTCCGTTTTGAATTTTTTTTTCATTTGAATATTTCTTGTTGTTCTGTCGCTTTTCTTTCTGTTAACAATCGCGTTGTTCCATGAATTAGATATCCGTTACTACGTGAAATGTTCAATGAATGTTTTTACACAAATATTATTTCAAATCTAGAAGATGAAATCAATTCCAGCGATGCTATTTCTTGTGATTGCCTACTGCAATTTACTCATTGAAGGTAAAAGATATAAATGCATTATTATGGCAACTTCTTTGATACTTTAGTCCTCCAAAGAACGCAAAAATCAGTACTGTGGTCTACCATGCACGTAAATAATTCGAGTTCAACAATTGTAGGTCACCCAATTCAAGTGCAGCGCCACCACGACTCAGAAATAAAGGGCAAGACAGTTGAAACCCTTCACGAAGCTGTCGGAGTTCCTCTAGTCTTCGAAGAAAACAAACAAGGTTATACAAGAACTGGTGTACCAGAAATTCGTCAATCCAAAGAAGACGATACCCCCAGGAATTCGATCCTCCGGGATACGTCCAAAATGGAAGAAATGATTGGAAGAATGAAACCAGACTCCAAGGCCGGAGTGACTAAAAAAGAAGACCTGGATGATGACAAGGAGGAGGACGATGACGAAAAAGAAAAAAAGAATCCAGAAGAATTAGGTCAAGGTTATGAAAAAATAGGTAAAGATTTTGAAATGCCCATGTTCAGGTCAGGGATTATACATTTTCAGGGATTATACATTTTGAGCCATTTAATAAAACTGGAATATAGTTTACAATTTGGATATATTCTCTGAATCAAAATTTTTCTCTGCAAAGGAGACATGGGTTCGAAAAATAAAGACGACGATGATGGTGATGATCAAGAAGGATCAAGTGATACTGATGGGGATATCACGAGTGATGCATCAAAAATATCAAAGGATAAATTGGATCTTACTGGAGAGTTACCTCCAACCGCTGATCAAGTGAAGAAACTGCCCAAAGAAGAAGAATTGACACCTGAAGAAGCCGAAAGACAAATGGCTGACAAAAGTAAACAAAACTCAGCTATTTTATATTTTTCTAAACAATTTTTCCTAGAGTTCCAGTATAAGTCATTCCTTATTGAGCTAGTGTTCCTACACGAGGTAATCTAAACTCAATATATTATTAATTGTTTTCAGAAAAAGGTTATGTACAATTTACTATCAGACAGAAGTACGCTCCAGAGTTGAAATACAAAGAGTCAGCTGCTTACAAGATATTGTCAGGAAATGTTGTTCACGACGTGAGTAATTGTGAAAATATCAAATTGTAGTCAGTTGTATTCGTTGGCTAATAATACTGGACCATAATTCAAAATGATAGCAATGGAAATTTTCAAAATAAAAAGTGAAAACAAAGAGATTTCAGCAAATTGATCCTTACATGTTTACAGGTTGAAAGAGCTCTCAAAGCGACCGGTGTCGTTACAGATGTACTTTTCAGGTAACAAACAACATAACTGTGCAATCTATAATGCTGTTGGTCTTTCTGAAAACAAGGACCTAAAGCGCAATTCTCCTCCCCTGAAGGCGCTGTTTAGTGTAAAAACTGAAAATTCGCGCCGCGTTGTGGAGCCGCGTTTGGGTTTGTTTGGGTGTTTAAGGCCTATTTATAGACTACAGATTTTTGGTACAATTTTTCTCGTGTCAAAATAAACGGAAACATGAACTGTAAACGGGCTTTTAGAAAAAACTAAAATGCAGGTTATTGATAAAAATTCCTAGAGGAACACGTTTATATATAACAATCGTCCAAAATCTGTTCTTAAAATAATGGGCTGTGTTGGCCAGTGGTGATAAAAAGGACCCACACAATTATAATGCAAGAACATGGAGTTGAGAGAACTCCACGAACAGACATGACAAAGCTCTCTCTTAAAGCAGAAAGTAACTTTTTTCACTTTTATTATTCAAGGGAAGCAAAAAACATTGGTGGACCACCATATCGATCAAAAGTACAAGTTTTCTTGAAACTTAAAAACGTCAACGTCAAGAAACTGAAGAAAATTGTAAATCATGGATTAATTAATGGCATGATCACTATACCAGGGTCATTTTACGCAATATAATTATCAGAACGACGTAGCTTTCATAAAAAGGCACAAAAGTTTTCCGTAGTTTTTTATGACCAAGAAAATTAGCCTCATAAACTGTTGATGTTTGACATCACCATACATCAGTATGTGAACAGCAAGTTTTAAATCATTGGCTAAATTTCAAAAGTTCATCAGAATTCCTGCATCAAAAAACAACGTGAAACAAAAAATAAACTAACGAATATTAGTGAATAATGGTACAAAATATCAGCTATCAGAAACCAAAATAAACAAGATTGTGGCAACACAAATGATTTATTTTTTCTCACACTTCTTTCTGGCATCAAATGATTAAAGTTTATTTATCATCGGTAGCCTTCAATAATTCCTTTTGCTTCTCAAGCAATCTTTCCGCACGCCTCTGTCTAGCCGCTTTCGATTTCTGGCGACGAGCCTCTGCTTGATCACTGAAAAAACACGACTAGGTTCAGAAAAGTATATTGAATGGCGTATTACTGCCAACTACCATGAAAACGGTCAGTTTTAGCAGTAGGAACTTTGTAGAATCACAAATCGTTGTATGGATATTGAAAATTTAGTGCTAGAGAAACATAACTACAACCAGGCCAAAACGTTTGTCCCACAGAGCTTTGAATATATTTACTGTTCCAGAGGACCAAATATTGATATTTGGCCACAGCTGGCCTTAAATCATTTCAGAGTTTAATCCTTGCCTACACTGCATGCCAATCTAATATTAGAAAACCAGACTGGTTGGCTTAGTAGCTATCAAGCAAAACATGCGCAGCCATATGGCATCAAAACCTGGCCACAGCCACAAGAAAGATGCATTCTGTTTCAGAGTACTTACCTAAGTAATTTAGCTCTTGCTTTCTCAGCCTTCTTCTTGTGAATAAACTCCATTAAAACTCGCTTATTCTTGAAACCATTACCTTTGGCTTTGAGATACAAAGCATGATACATATGCACATCGATCTTCTTGGATTCACGATACTTGCGAAGAAGACGTCGCAGAACCCTCATTCGTCTCATCCAAATGATTTTTTCTGGCATCCTCGCATTCGCAGTACCCTTACGCTTACCATAACCCATATGCCTGCCTTTCCTGCGAGCCTCGTCTGCCTTGCGAACTCGAGAACGACTGTGGACAACTTGCGGTTTTTTGATGATTAAGCCATCTTTTATTAACTTACGAACATTTTGGCCTGGGGTGAATGCAGACAACATAACATGAGACTGGTTATCTATCTCAACTACATAAACGCAAAGCAGCATTCTTCTTCGTTTGGATGTAATTAGTTTTGCAGTAACACTCAGGACACAAAGACATGCACGATGCAATGCTAAAGTTTTTTACAACATATTTGAAGAGTAAAACAGACATCACTTTTGGGAGACCATAAGTGTTAAGTGATATTTTGAAATTGTAAATTAGCCTCACAACAGACAATTTGAAACATCACACATTGTCAAGATATAAACAGCAAATTTTGAATACCTGGCTAGCTTTTCTAACATTCTCATCACAAAAATTTATCAATGATCAATATCCTACTTACGAGAGTTAGCGTTGGCAATTTCATTAGCCTCATTAGGGTCAAGCCACACCTTGCGTTTGCCGCATTTCATTACGCTGGCTGCAAGCCGTTTTTGCAACTTCAGAGTACTAAACAATCGTAAAAATATAAAGAGATGAACTAGAAGTTGCCAAAATATAGATTTGCTTTACACACAAATTTCAAAATTTCATAAAAATTTGAAGGAAATTACAAACACCAAAGTGGAAACAAATCATGACTACTCATTGTTCAATAAATCTTTAAAGTACTTCAATCAAGTGCAACATTATCTGCCTAAAGAGTCTTTTATAAGAATGTTCCAGAAGCCCAGGACCAAATATTGATATACAGCAATAGCTGGCCTTAGACAACTTCTGGATATAGTCTTTGCCTGCGTTGCACACCAATCCAACATTAGTGAGTCAGACTGGCCGGCTTAATAGCAGGCAATATTTCTTGGTGTTTGTGGTGTATTTCATCAAATTTATGCGACCTATTTAGCTTTATCTATTGGCTACCAACTGTTGTCCATGAAACGTAAAAGCAAATCAGTTGGGTTTTCTCGATATATGAGTTGGAAAAGTCTGTGGTCCTTCCTCAAAACCATTAAACCTCTGCATCCAGCATCCTCAAATCGTGAAAAAGCCCTATCATTGTATTCACATTTTAACACATTCACAGCTGACTTTCCACAAGAAAACGGGCATATATTTCTAGGCTGTTACAGGTTACAGATTTCGTTATTATGTTTAACAGTCCAAGTTTCCAACAAAACACCAGCAGACAGAACTACACGAAAACACAACAACTAAACACCTCAAATTTTACCGTCCAATACGGTTTTAATACATTTTAAAACATCTCAAGGCCTAGTATGGGTTAATTTCAACATTTCTGGTGAATAAAATGCAACGATCATACATACATTTGGTCGGTAAAAAGCAAAAATAGGCAAAAGTTCTAGTCAATTCACCTCATGATCAAAAATTTGAGAGAAAAGAACGTGTGGTGAGAGGGTTCCCGGCTTTCCTTGCGCGCAACCATGTTTCCACATCTTCTCTGAAGTTCTAATAAAAAATTTACTAGCATTTCTTGATATTAAAGTCAATGAAAATTGGTTCAGGAAGGCAATAAAACTTTATTTTGTTTCAAGAAATTATCGTTTTTATTTTTAGGTTCAATATTCATTTGTACTTTCTTATTTTGTGTTGGTGGAATTCACAGTGGGATTACGTTCTCTATCGGGCTATTTAGGAGCATCTGTACAAACTAGCACTACATGAAAGAACATTAATGAACAAATTGGTACATATCCACAAGGACTCGCAGGATCATTTTGAACGCACGTGTAGAAGTTTTTGTTGTTGTCGAAAATTTACGAAATATTTTCTGGAAAAATTTTACACGTTTTAGCTCGCAAATCATCGTCACTATGCCTAAATCGAAACGGAATAAGTTAGGTAAGTAGTATCTTATTTAAGTTGAACCTACACTTGTTTGGAATGAATAAATAATCAACGACTGCATTGTCCCAAAAATTTTTTTTTAATTTGATTTGACTACTACTTTTTTGCAGTCTCGCTTACACAAACCAAGAAAAAAGGTTTAGAATTGAAATCATCGCTTATAAAAGAGGTATAAATGGCATCTATGTACTTTCCTTGTCTTAGACTGTAATATAATTTATTATATCTTTTTAGCGTAATAATTGTGGTTGCAAGAGATTTATAATGAACCTTAGATTGAGCATGCGTGTTAAGCCTGTCTGCCTTTAAATTGTAGGTTCAGGAGTGTGTTGATAAGTATGCTCGTGTTTTTGTTTTCTCTGTTGAAAACATGAGAAATGCTAAATTAAAAGATGTTCGGAATGAATGGAAGCACAGTAGGTACAGATATCTAAACTGCCTTAGAACAACTAAGAAAGCTCATTGTAGCTCGTTAGTGTGTTAGACAAGACTAACTGAGGGAATTCTTCATTTCTCATGGTTCAAACCATCCAGCATAGGTCGACAATATCAGCACACAAAGCTGAATTCATATGTACCTGAAAGAGATATAAAATGTTCTCAAACAGTTGATAAATCATGTTTAGGTTTTTCTTTGGTAAAAATAAAGTGATGGTAGTTGCACTTGGCAAAGATAAACAGGAAGAATATAAAGAAAATTTGTCCCAAATCAGCAAGGTAATTGTTGCATAAAGCATAAGTTTGCCATTTGTTTATTCATTTCATGTGGTAATTGTTTCTGTTATAATTTGCAGCGTTTGAAAGGGCAAAGAGGACTTTTATTCACAAACAAAACCAAAGAAGAAGTTCTCCAGTGAGTTATAATACCTAACGTAAACAATTTGATTGTTGATTTCTCTTCATCACATTTACTGTGTATACTTGGAACAATAGGTTTATTACAGTCGATTTCAGATTACTTTTCCCTGAAATATTCGGAACTTCGTTGCGAAC
>JAODVQ020481374.1:0-10245 GCA_025400075.2 Phenganax stokvisi
TAGGGGTCTGAGAATGACGCCCAAGAAAGCTTCATGAGCCGCCATTTTTGGCTTCACTTCTTGATCCGGAGTCAGTCCGGAGTTGACCTTCCATGTTATATAGTTCAGTGGATATATTAGACTATCATAACTCATAAATCTAAATGAAACACTGAAACAAGTACACGAATATCATTACCTTGGTACTAATATTCATTTTTCTGGAAATTTTAAGAAATTAGAGCATGCCGTAACCATGTAAAATATTTTTCTAATATTGCAGGCTACCAGTAAAACTACTCCTAAAACTATTTTCAGCGATATGATCAGGCCAATCTTACTGTATGGATGCAGAGTATGGGGGCGTATTTGATTAATGGAATGAAAACCTGATCAATATCACTAAAAGACAGCAGCTAGAATTTTACAAACGAAATCTATAAACAAAACTACTTATCTAGCTATTTCTGCCGAATTTGGAAAATTTCTATTGCTAGTACCAATCGCTATTCTTGTTGTTAAATGTTAGATACGAATCAGAAGTACAAATTAATAATACCCTCTTTGGTGAAGCTAAAAACTCTCATGCATCTGAACTTAAAACCAAAGCTTTTCGTACAAAATATATTAATGGTGTGTAAATAAAAAAAGATTTCGAAAAAATTTTATACTCTAATATTGAGTCTGATGATCGAGCAAGACGAATTTTCTGCCAATACCTAAATGATAATTCGACTGACGATTTCGCCACATTTTGGAAACTCCAAATTCACTAAGATGGTGATAGTGGCAGAATCAGAGTTGGGAAATTGAAGTAAAATTAATGTGAGTTTTGAAAATAATTAATTAGAAATTAGGGACCTTACGATTCTACGACGCGAGCTCAACAACGCGATCGTAAATATTGGGTTTACTTTATGTTAAAAATATTACTTAGAAACTGAAAGGCAGCATTGCTGATATTACAGTAGTGTTTCAGCATTATTATGATTCTACCAACATTAGAAACAGCCTCTGCTGTGTCTGAAGAAAATTATGTACCGCGTCGTAATTAGGTTAGGGCGACGTGATTTTCGAAAACGGAAGTCGTAAACATCGTGAACTTTGCACGCATTACATATCACAAGTTTTTTATTTTGAATTTCAGGAATACTTTCCTTATGTTAGATTCGTGATATAGACTGCTATGGTAACACAAATGTGTTATTCAGCGTATGTGATTTTGTATTTGAAATGAAATGTATATACATTCACGTTCGCGTGGTTGAGCTCGAGTCGTAAAATCTTAAGGTCCCTATTAAACATTTTATACCGTCAAGTTGTTACGTGATTACGAGTGTCAGTGCACCGATTACCAGTGGAAACTTGTCCGGATATGAAAATATTGCCTACTCGGATGGAAAATGTAAGCATTGTGACGAGGATGAAAATGGAAATAAGCAACATTCTTCATGCAGTTTCGCACCGTAATACAATGTTTTTACGACGTGGTTTTATCAATGAGCGATATATAATTAACGAATCTTTTAAATCTTTGATATACAAAGTTTGTTAATGTAGGTATATATTAAATTTATTGCTGATATTTTTGATTTTTGACTGTCAAGTTGAAAGAACTTTCACTAATATATGCAATAAATATATACTACAGGTTGAGTTAAGAAACAATGCGTGTTTGCAAACTTCCTGTAGATTATATATTGTAATGTGCTATGTATTCTATGTGGCAATAATGGAATTGTGTTTGAATAAAGCTTTTATTAATTCAATCGCAGTGAAATTGTTTTCCGGCCTGTTTTCCGACTTTGTTACAAACTATATTATTTAATATAAGAAACGCTTTATTAAATTGTGCATAATAATTTTGCACTAAACTTTCAAACAATATAAAAGATATACATGTTTGGATGATCGGTCACTAGAAAGTTTTTTTGACAGTGCGTACGTTAGCTCAGCAAGCCTAGTGTGGACGAGCTGCAAATATTATGTTGTAACATAAAGTTACTATGCCCCAAAGGTTTATTCTTTGCAATCGTTTCCCGAACAAGACTATTCTCGCTTCAACAATCGATATTTTTTCTGTATTACCTTCAGTGTTGCTTATTCTCTCCGTGAATAACACTTGACGTTGACGTGAATTCACAGTTTCCACAATCAAATCATAAAAATCTAAAAACTCCTGATCTTCGTAAGCTGAATGAGTTAAAAGAACAGTTACTGGTTTCTTGAAGGTAATTCCTTCTGGTTCAATTTTTAAAATTCTGCTCACAAAAGCTTCACCATCCATGGGTTTCACTTCACAATCCTTATACATCACTCGGTCAAACGTCAAAGTGACTTGCTCCAAAACGGCATTGGGCGGAAATATGAGAAAAGCACTTGCTTTTGGAATATCCAAAATGCCACCGTTCTCATCGATTGTGATGCTATAATTATAATTAGGTTTCACTTAAAGTCATGAAATTGTTACCTACTAATATGAAATTCATAATTTGTTTATCGCATGTTAAATTCGCTTATTGTAAAAGTATATAGTATTATTCGAATTGCGTTGCTCATACTGGCAATAACTCTTCTATATTTCTCACACATGTGTGCATGCATGCCTGCCATGAGATATTGAAAAAGTCCCTGTTGCTTGTTTTTACCAACAAGGAATAGCACTTATGGAAACTCTCTCTCAAAAAAATCATTGAACTGTGCACTATTTATATTACTATAAAATAGAAAAACCTGATCTCGTTTCGGTTCCAACTTTCCAAGGCAGCCTCATCACCTGTTTTGTTTTCGTTTGCCAAATTAGAGGTCAACTGAAAATTGTCATCTCGCGCTAAAGAAGAAATTCAAAAGCCAAAGTTAATCCATATTCACTCGCTGTTTGACCTAATGAAACAGCAAATAATCCCACCAAGACTTTTTTCCGTTCGGCTATTCATACCAAAGAAAAGCGCCATTTGAAGAGTGAAGTTCGATTTTCGTTGAAGCATACGTACTTACACCTTGTTTTCCTGAACCTGGGGAAAAGTCGTCCCGGCCTAGCTATTGTTCCGTGACCAAATCTTTTTTGCACTGGCGCATGGCAATGCTTTGGCGAGTCGTAAAAATTTGATCGGTGATTTCAAAAACGGCAAAATAATGCCTTTTGTGCTGTTTTATAACTACAATTTTGATTTCTTCCCTGCCGTAAATAAATGTCGGCTATATATACGTTCACACGAGAAAAATTTGCTATCAAAGCAAGTGTTTGGCTTCAGAGGCTGGTCATTCGGGTTTCTATGGCCCCGAGACAAGTAAAAAATGTTTGTGAGATTCAAAATTAAATTATTGCTTGAAGCGAGGCAATTTTGTCTCGGGACAAGCTTTGCACCAAGACAATAGTAGTCCCAAGTTAATGAAAAAAGATCCTAATTGCAATAGCAATGTAATTACATGGAACGTGCATTGATAATCTCAGTTGAATCAGTTGCAATCGATTTTTTTGATTTCAGAATTTCTTTTTGACTCATGCATACATTTGATCCCACCTCTGAAACCCAGGAGTATTATGCAGCTCCACGTCATAAAACTTAATTAGAAAAATCGAAAAATGCTCCTGGGTAAGCGTTTGCCTTCACCCCAGTATACCTGAAGCGCTTCTTTCTTTCTCTTCACAACTTTTCAATTTGATTTCAACCGCTTTTTTCTCTGCCTCCTTGGCAGACTTGTAATCCCTCATCTTACGAAAAGTTGCTGCAAGTTCTTCGTAACCTTCTGCAGTGCGTATGTGATAACATCCAAAGACTTTCAGTCTGATCTGATGAGCATGTTGATGAAACTCTAAAGCAGCTTTGTAATCTCCCATCTCGTAGTGAGTACGTCCAATGTTGTAATAACTTGTTGCGATATCTGAATGGTCTTCACCAAATATTTTCAATCTGATTTCAAGAGCATGTTGATGAGAATCTAAAGCCGCTTTGTAATTGCTCATCTTATAGTGACTGACTCCAATTTCGTCATAATTTATAGCTGTATCTGAAGAGTCTTGTCCTAGAATCTTTAATCTGATCTGAAGAGCATGTTGAAGAGAATCTAAAGATGCTTTGTAATCTCCAATCCAGTTGTGATTAACTCCAATGCTGTGATAACTTCTCGCTGTATCTGGATGGTCTTCACCGAATATTTTCAATCTGATCTGAAGAGCATGTTGATGAGAATCTAAAGCTGCTTTGTAGTCGCCCATTTCGTAGTGAGCACGTGCAATGTTGTAATAACTTGTTGTCGTATCTGAATGGTTTTCACCGAAAATTTTCAATCTGATCTGAAGAGCATGCTGATAAGAATCTAAGGCTGCTTTGCAATCGCCCATTTTCTGGTGACTGATTCCAATTTCCTCATAGCTTATTGCTGTATCTGAATGGTCTTTTCCAAGTATTTTCAGTCTGATCTGAAGAGCATTTTGGTGAGCATCTAATGCTGCTCTGTAATCTCCCATCCAATAGCAAGTTACTCCGATGTTGTGATAGCATCTTGCTAAGTGTAAGTGGTCTTCACCGAGAGTTTTCAATCTGATCTGAAGAGCATGTTGATGAGATTCCAAAGCTAGTTTGTAATCTCCCATCTTTTGGTGACTGATTCCGATTTCATCAAAGCTTGTAGCTGTATCTGAATGGTCTTCACCGAATGTTTTCAATCTGATCTGAAGAGCGTGTTGATGAGAATCTAAAGCCACTTTGTAGTCTCCCATCTTGTGGTGAACAAGCCCAATGCTGTGATAAGTTCTCGCTGTATCTGAATGGTCTTCACCAAATATTTTTAATCTAATTTGAAGAACAAGGTGATGAGAATCCGATGCTGCTTTGTAATCTCCAATTTCGTAGTAAGCACATCCAATGCTGTAATAACTTGTTGCCGTCTCCAAATGGTCTTCACCGAATATTTTCAATCTGATCTGAAGAGCATGTTGATGATAATCTAAAGCTGCTTTGTAATCTCCCATTTCGTAGCAAACACATCCAATGTTGTAATAACTTGTTGCCGTCTCTAAATGGTCTTCACCGAATAGTTTCAATCTGATCTGAAGAGCATGTTGATGATAATCTAAAGCTGCTTTGTTATCTCCTATCTCGTAGTAAGCACATCCAATGCTGTAATAACTTGTTGCCGTCTCTAAATAGTCTTCACCGAATAGTTTCAATCTGATCTGAAGAGCATGTTGATGGGATTCCAAAGCTAGTTTGTAATCTCCCATCTTGTGGTGAATAACTCCAAGGCTGTAATAACTTGTTGCCGTCTCTAAATGGTCTTCACCGAATATTTTCAATCTAATTTGAAGAACATGGTGATGAGAATCCAAAGCTGCTTTGTAATCTCCAATCTCGTAGTAAGCACATCCAATGCTATTATAACTTGTCGCCGTATCTGAATGGTCTTCACCGAATATTTTCAATCTGATCCGAAGAGCATGTTGATGATAATGTAAAGCTGCTTTGTAATCTCCCATCCAGTTTTGGATAACTCCTACGCTGTGATAACTTCTCGCTGTATCAGAATCGTATTCACCGATTATTTTCAATCTGATCTGAAGAGCATGTTGATGAGAATCTAAAGCTGCTTTGTAGTTTCCCATCCAGTTGTGAATAACTCCAATGCTGTGATAGCTTCTTGCCATATCCGAATGGTCTTCAACGAATATTTTTAATCTGATCTGAAGAGCGTGTTGATGAGAATCTAAAGCTGCTTTGTAATCTCCCATTTCGTAGCAAACACATCCAATGTTGTAATAACTTTTTGCTGTATCTGAATGGTCTTCACCGACTGTTTTCAATCTGATCTGAAGAGCGTGCTGATGAGAATCTAAAGCTACTTTGTAATCTCCTATCTTGTAGTGAACAAGCCCAATGTTGTAATAACTGCTTGCTGTAGATGGATGGTCTTCACCGAATAGTTTCATTCTGGTCTGTAGAGCGTGTTGATGAGACTCTAGAGCTGCTTCGTAATCGCCCGTCATGTAGTGATTCACTCCAAGTCTGTGATAACTTGTTGCTGCATCTGAATTGTCTTTACCAAATGTTTTCAATCTGTTCTGACGAGCATGTCGATAAGCATCTAAAGCTGTTGTGTAATCTTCCATTTTGTAAGGAGCAAGTCCGATGTTGTAGCAACTTGCTGCTGTGTCTGTGTGGTTTTCGGCAGTACTTTTTAGTCTGATCTGAAGAACATGTTGATGAGAATTCAAAGAATTAAACACATCTTTCATTAACTTTTTTTCACAAAGATGTAAGACAATCTCTTAGATACTTACCAAGAGAGTGTATGATGTTCAATAGGTCAGAGTTGGAAAACTGTTAGAAAAGGAAAATGCTTGGTTACTTCTTTGAATGAAATGAAATCTGAAATATTAAAAGTATGACTCATTAAATTTTTTAAAATAATTGTATTAAGACAAACGTCAGGATTTGTACCGGTTGAGTGTTTAAACGCTTTATGAATGTCTAAGTGAAGTTGGTATTCTTAAATACTAAACTGATATTTCATTAAAACGTTTTAAACAAAAATTTTAAGAAAACTTTTGGGTACTTACCACTCAAACACTTTATGATGTTTAGTTGATCTAAATCAGAATCAAACAACGTTTTTTACAATCAACAATCATGCAGTGTTTGGTGATTGTATTATGTTTTGAAATACTGAAATAATATATTTCATTAAAATATTTCTTCCCTTCAAATATTTAGTAGCTACACAATTTTGCTGCATCTATTCAGCAATACATATATGCAGCTGGAATAAATGTCATCCAAATTCATAGAGTTTTTAGTTCAGATATTGCGTTTTTGTTAAATTTAATTCGTTGCGTTCGATGTAGAGAATTTATTTTTTGAGAATCTTTAAAAAGAAGGCGTTCTATATTAAATACGATTTAATGATAGATTTAATATTATGCTTGTATGACAATGAATTGCCATTAGATTTGTTTTCTAGATAATTTTTAAACCGTTCGCCAGCAGACTTTGAGAGACACACAAACAACTCGACTTGTACAGTGCAGTTAGGTGTGAATACGGAGTGCTATCGTAAGATATTTAAAAAACAAGTACGAGCGTACTAATGAGACCAGGAACTGGGCCAATTGGACAAGCTTGCATGTCATCGAAACAACAGCTTATACCACACGTCTTGTTTTTGTCTGTGAATATTAATGATGCGTAATAATTATTGTACAATTACAGCAAACAATTGGTTGCAGTTTTTTTCCTAAATCGAAAATCAAAAATCGAACTCCGTCAATCGATGAGTCATATCATTTTACATGTCATATTTCACGACAATTGAACTAGAATTGAGAAAGCCTTGGGCTTTTGTCGAAGAGCGTCACCCCCTAACAAGACCAAGAAAAAGAATAAGAATATTAGCAGCGATTTGGGGGACCAGTTCCTGGTCCAAAAATCACAAGATTTTGGAGAAAATCGTGTTATGTTCTTACTAAATAAGCAACAGTGGATGATTTCTACTCATGAATCAGAGCAACTTTCTTTGAAGTTAAATTACAGCACTGTTAAAGAATTGCATCATGTATATAAGAATGTGTTTCATGTACTATTTGAAAAAATGTAGTACTGTTAAGTTTAGGTGTAATAAGACTTCTAAGACTTTTCTAAACAGCTTCAAAAACGTTTGCATAGGAAATCAAATTTGAGCATTAATGGTATATAATTACAGTTAGATAAGTAGATTTTGAATAAAGATGCGAATGATCTTTTTTTTCTTGTCGTTCGTATTGTATCTGCTTTGTTCTCAAAGCTAACGAACACAATTGCATGAATATGGCACATTGCATGGTAGATAAGTTATTTTTAACTTAAAGGATATAAATTTTTAACTGTCATTAAATGTGTTGTGAACTACGGTTAAAGAAATTGTCTTACATATAATATTCTCTCGTATTAACTTACTCTTTGCGATGAGATTGTGCTCCCAAACAAGATTTTCAACAGCGGAAAGGCGATCAAGACGAAAAAGCTCATCTTCAAAGGGCTTGTCCCGGTTCGACCTGGTATAACACGATTTGGGCGTGCGAGATATTCCGACATGCAGTGGCAAATGTAAGAATGACACCTTTAGAGCAACGGATATCGAGTTAATGTGGACGAAGTTCAAAGCTTTGAGACGTTTATCAAACTGATGACCTGTTGGTCGTTAAGCTTTTGGTGAAACAAGGTATGAGAATCTCTTTGTATAACTTGCATAGCTATCGTTTTTTGCATTCTATGTGTAGTAAAGTGTAATCTAGTTGGTATGAAGACGCATGCACTTGAGTCATTTCCCTCTCAGCATTTGATGATTGCCTCATGAAAAATTGTCAAGTTTTTGAAGTGCGATTAATGATACAATATTATAATAAGTCAACCTACAGTAGTTGCATGCGAAAACAGCAGAATTCCCACATATTAAGAACAAATAGCTAGAGACCTCAATTGGTTACCCCTCATTCACCGTCCAACTGACAGAAAGTCAATATTGAGATTAGGAAATGACGCCACAAAGGTTACATGTGGGTGAAAGTTCAATGTAAGTCATAGGAATGTACGCGTGCAGATTGTAGACTCAGAAATTTTAGTGACAATTGCTGAAAGGTTTTCTAATTCTGCTGTATTCACAGTGGTAAATAAATTTAGAGTGTATTCTATACGATCGGACAAACTATATCGAATTTGTCGTTGCGTTTCTTTTGTAATTTTTTAGTGACTCTTAAAAGAGCCTTTTATTCCACGCTTAAGGGTGAAATCTTCTCCACTTTTTCCAAGTGTAGGCATTTACTTTTGTGCTATTGTAATCGTTTATGAAGTTTTTCCGTGCGTGCAAGTTTAATCGTTTATTAAGCATTCCCAATTGCGCAATGAATTTATCAATAATTTTGTGTATCATTTAGTCAAAGTACTTGATTAAATATGCAATTACACTTGAGCAGTTAATTACAATACTTCGTGGGTGGACTTTTATAGCGATTTATCCCATCCAACAAATTAAGATCTCCTCGTGTAAGGCTTAAATCAGCACTAGAAGACACCATAGTTTCTCTATACAATTTTGTTCCCTAACTCAAACTGATAACTTTTCTTTGACAATTTTACAGTGATTGAACATAATGTCTAGCTTTCACGTGATGCACCGGGCGTTTATTTTAATACATTGTTAATGATAGTGTTATTCATGTTTCAATGGTTACCGTGCTTCAGTATCATCAATGGCGGCACTAACAGGGGCACAAGGGGGTCAAATGCCTCCCCAACATTATCTTTTGCGTGCAACCGAAAGGCCTGTGGAAATTATTTCAGTAAAAATAAATATATATCTTCACTAATAATAGAGAGTAGCAGATTAAAAATATGAGCATCACTTCTAAATTGTTGTTTCATCGTAATGTAACTAGGACACTGGTAATGAAAAATTTCAAATTACACTTGTTTCAAACATAAATTAGCACCCTGCATGCATCGTCGTATGATTTCTACGTGAATGAAGTGAAAATGAAATGAGTGAAACTGAGTGAAGTTCAGATGGAATTAGTGTTCCTGCTGAAAAAGACCTTTACATATTGAATTTGAGTTCAATAATTTTTCCCCCTTACAGACTAGTTTGCCCCTCATATGCCTCCTCCCCAAATTTTGAAGCCTGGAGCCATCGCTGAGTATCATCATCATCATCGCTCTCATCAGTGGAACGACTGTCTGTCTTCCAACATTGGTTTAAGAGAAATTTTCGCCTTTCAATAGCAGCTTTCACAGCTTCGTCAGGATCAAAAAGTCGTCTTCAACAAATCTTTTTTAGTTTCCAAAATCTTTTTGTGCACAGGATCCTTTTTCATCTGTGACATCCACTGTAAGTGATCCAAATAGATGTCTTTTTAGCTGTTTTGTCAGTTCGGTAAGAACTGCTGAAGACGATCGTTTCTCTGCATCAATTTTACTACATCCATCATTTTCAAAATAGTTGTAGAAGTTCATCGCGCTTTCAAAGAAGTGCAGACGATGCTTCATGTACCAAGGCTTGCAAGAGGCGAAGGGGGAAACGTTTCTATCTTCGCTGGTTTGGTCATTTTTCTTCGCTTTCCGCGTTGCTGTCATCTTCCTCACTGTTGCTCTCTTCTTCTTTAATGCTATTATCTCCTTCTTTCTGATCGTCATCATCATTGCAAATGCTACCGTTTTGATAGTTTGAAGAGATAGTTGCCCCTAATAATAATAATAATAATAATAATAATAATAATAATAATAATAATAATAATAA
>JAODVQ020481483.1:0-10244 GCA_025400075.2 Phenganax stokvisi
ATATAATTTCAACTCAGTCGACCTGTCTGATGAAAAAATCTTTGCTGTAATGTTACATGGAGATGAGGCTCAGTGGCCAAATTTGATATTTATTTCCGTAGCTGCGTATATAGTGCTTTTCCTTTGGGCTCAGCCTCACTTTCATGTAGCTGTGATGGAGAATGAAGTAAAGTGAACAGGGAGTTTATCTTTGTCTTTTGAGCTTGAGTTGGAGCGAATGACTCTCACACATTGAAAACTTTTCCGTTCGTTCTCATCCTGCAGATGATTATCCAGAGAAGAAACTACTTTTTAGTCATGCTTTAGTAAAGCAGCGCAGTTATTCATTTGTCGACAAAACGTCGTTTCCCTTGTCGGCCTAGTCTAAATGTATCTGTACAATAGTCTGAATTAGCTTGGTTATTTTGAGTATCAAATTTTCAAACAACTTTAAACTTAATTGAAAATAGTTCATGTCTGAAAGAGTGATTTTTAATCGAGCAATATATTAGCATTAATATGTAATTTATCTTGTAAATTGTAAGCTGTGAAAAAGAATAATTATGAATACAATGACATTATTCACATTTGATACTATTTTGTATTTGAGGATTATGCAGTTGGAGATAATACATCTTGCAGCAAGTGGACAATTTGATGAACATTTTCAGACATCAAATTACTTCTTGTATTACTTTATTACTACGACCATTAGGTGTGCTGTGGGGGTGTAGTTAGAATGCGGATCCGGACTGGCGGAAAATGATTTGATGCAAATTAAACATCCGGATCCGCACTTGAACTACACCCGTTCTGTGCTTTGATAGCGACAACCACTAGACATTACACCTGGTTTTCATATGGTTGGGAGCCCTACAGTATTATCGATAATAACGAGAACGGGACAGCTGTTTTTTATTAGTAATAGTTTTCTTGATTAACGACTGAGAACGAAAGTCCGAAAAGTATCATCATTTATCGGCGAGAAGGAAATCGACTTCTAGCCAGAGTTTCTGAGCAACTGAACATCATGTTGAAACGACAAAATGCTTTTATTCCGTTGCAGTTACTTCTCAACGTTCTCTGCAGGCTGCAGCTCGAGCTCTGGAGCCTGACCTACGAATAGGCCAGATGTTGTGCTAAAATAGGAGTGACTGTCTTCGGCTTCGTTTTGGTCTTTTGCGTTGAAATAATCGACATTGTTTATATTCTGCAAGTTGGTTTTCACATTTTGGACATTCGTGAACAATATTTTTTAAGTCATCCACCAAGAATGGGGCCCAGAGACAACAGTAGCATCTAAAATAAAAAAATAAAGAAATGCAGAGTTCAAAATTAACTATTTTTTTAAAAATCTCAAATGGTGAGACTTGATAAAAGGTGAGTGCGCGTGGTGTAATGACAAGAGCAAAGCTCATTTCCCTGGGAATAAATATGAAACTAGAATCCCTCCCTTCCCTGGCCATTACAAAGTTGACCGGGCATCAGTGAACTGAAACTGACGCAGAAGAGTGCCTTCAATTTCCGCCATCATTGGATTACTTGTGCTCAGTCAGCATGCTATTAGTTTACAGTTGCATGCATAGCGAGATCCTGCTGACCACATGAAACTTCAAGTAAAAAGTTTGGTGTGGCTACTACACTCTGCACTGCGAAATGGGAAGCTTCCAGACGGCGGCTCTACGAAAAGTTCTTCAGAAGTACTTGTTCTGGTAAAGTTCCAGTAAAGTTCCTGCTGTTGTCGAATGTAACCCGCGTGACCTGCGCACACTCGCGAAAGTCCCACGCATCCGCCTATTGTCTAATGCACGTTCATTATTTCATAGGGCTGTGACTGATGTCTTTTCTGTTAATTATTGACGGCGAACACTGAGTATCTTTTCAAATAACGTCAGCAAAATGTGGTTTTGTAGATTGAAAAAGTGTTTGAAAATTTTAAAAGTAGAGCTGTTCTTATTTTTCAAGCGGTGAAGTCGGTAAAGAGAAAAAGGTTTAGTCATTTGTCAATTAATGCCCAATATTTACTCTTTCTACGCTTATTGTTGCTTGTTTAAACTGACAATATCGATACATAATAATACTGCCCACACTGCCGATATTTTGCTAACAAACATTCTTGCCTTGTTTTGCCTTGCGACCAAAACTTCGTTTATTTTTGAGGTTAGTATAAAATAGGAATACGGAATGGATTACGGTGTTTTTTCTGATATATTTCATTGAGAGTATGAGCAGAGAGTAAGCGGATTTCATTGACACATTTTATATTAATTTGAAGAGAACAATGCCGTCCAGCTGTTCTTAATCAAGCCAATATTACGTATCTTTCACATTCATAATAAAATGGTGCTTTTCATGGAAATTCTCGCAATAGTCTGAAAATTTCTTCAACAAATAAATTTGTTACTGCGAGTCATCGTTAAGAATTATAGTTTCCCTGAGTCTCAAATAGGAGTTCACTTTCAGTCGGCAATGTAGCAAATAATAACTTAAACCCAAAAAGTTGTTTGCTTTTTGCAAAATTGTGGGACACAGAATGGCAGAATCTTTTGTAACTCAAGAATGTGAAACTTTAGATAACTTGACTGAATAGTGTTACTGAAACTGTAGCGATTAAAGACTAACAAGAGTTTCTTCACGTTATCTATACTAAATCACATAGAGAAGGAAATGTGCAATGAAAAGCATAATTGTAAACGTCATATATCTTACCAAAGATTGCTGTGGACAGGGTTGTTGAAAAGTATTCTTTAAAATGTTGTAATGATACAGAAGTAGCGATTTTTAGAAGCAAAACTTACTGCAATAAACAAAGACAAAAAGTTGCCAAATATGTCCATTTTCCGTATTTTAACCGAATTCTACTGATAATTTTTTCTTCACAAAATGGACAATTGATGTAAAGTGGCACTTCTTGAAATATACTTTTGTCATATTTTGGTTTCTCTCGTCTCTGTTCTTCTAACAGACCTAATTCTTCATTTGCCTCTCTGGACATTTTTCACAAATCGTACAGTACTCTCCTGGTCTTTTATATAGACTCACAATAATGTTCATACGTTAAACAACCGTTAGTCTCCAACTGTGTATTTCATTTGCATGTGTTGACTGCTTGTCTCAAATTAAAGCGCTTCTCTTAATGACTTCATTCACTTTGCTTTGAGATGGCTACTTAGCGGTCAGAATAATCATATTTAGCAAAAAAATTTTAAACATCTGTTTCTTCAAAATAATGTTGTACATTTTCTAGCTGCTTTACTAAAAACTTTCCGATGCAACTTTCTCACTATAGCTTTCCACTTTACTCTTTCGTTTCTTACAAAAATATTTGCTTGAAAAAGTTCTCAGTGTGTATTTGGCTGTTTGCCCTGAAGTCATACATCATTGGCGTCAAAATAGATTCGCACAAGCATACACAAACGGCAGACGAAGTTGCCATAAGAAATTTTATTGATAAGGATTTTATATTTACGCTATAGTTATTAAGTGATGTTTGTGTCCCGGCGTAGTTGAGTGATTTTTTCTTCACAAGTTCTTCGTACACACGAGTGAGAGCATTTTTCAAGGAACTTGTTCAGGGAAAACTGTTCGTCTCGGGACTATACCTGAAGCAACTGCTGCAACCTGCAGGTCAGTTTATAAAGCATTTTTGGTTCAAACTTACTAGCATTGTTGCTTGCGCTGTTGTCATACGACAACTTATACACTTTACTTTAACATTGCTCAGACGCGAGGAGACACTCAGACACTTGGCACATGCAGTCTGCACGGACATGCAGCGGAGAGATACATACAACTGAAATAACTTGCTGTAGAACGAATTTTTCCCACGTTGCTGTAATCCTGCTGCGTAGTGAAAAATTTGTACCCCTTTAACGTTCTCATCCATACAAACACTAAAATACTTCAAACATATATTCTCGCTCTGCAACTTTGCAAAGATGAAGTTTCGGATTTAAACTGGTTTACGAAGCGAAATTATGCTGACTACTGCGCCACATTGTCATTGGAAGTTTTGAGCTGGAACTCACAAGACGAACAAAAGTTTCTGTTTTCGGCCCTGTTATCCGAAATAATTTTCTTAAGTCGAAACTATAGCCTTTAGCTAGACAGGTGTCGTGTGCCGTTGCTAATCTAAAAAACTTATCTACACGGTTTGTGGCTCTCGTCTGTTACCAAAATCATGAATTATAAAACAATTGTGTTAAAAAAACTGAACTGATTTCTAAAGACTATGTCGTGAAATTTCAGGCTAGATATTGGAGTAAAGCTTAATTGCTACAAATCAGTTTCAAAAGTACGTGTATATGAGACACCTAAAGTTTGTCACGATAAATACTGCTACGTTGGATGCTTATAGCAAATTTTCCCATTCCACCCCCGCTCCCCCAGTAAATGTTGTTTTAGAATATGAATAACATATTGCAAATGTAATGTAGCCGAAAACGAATACACAACATTGATTAGGGGGCGAGAGGGAGAGAGAGTTGTAAAAACTGCTTTCACTTAGTCAAGACAACCATCCGCAGGAATAAACGAACAGGAGAGTTTGGACCCCTGATAATCCTGTCTAAAGCCTGTTTTCCACCAGGCGGAATATTCCGTGTGTAAAATAAATCTAGCAACGTGTCGGTTCGCTTTGAGACGCAATATATTTCTAGCCAATCAGTTTGGTAGGTTGTTTTTCGCACGGAAAATTCCACCCAGTGAGAAACGGACTTAATGACTTAATAATCAATTGAAGCCAATTTTTACACCCAGACATTGTTTGCGGTTTCGCGCTTCTCTTGCAGGAACACGAAATTCACTCCTAGTTGTACGTTTTTGCCAAAAAAAGCTATTGTTTGGGCACAGCATCTATTTTCTTCTTTGTGTTTTTTTCTTACACTCTGCTAAATAAATGCTTAGTAGCTTCATAAAACGTATTTTTTTTGGGCAAAGTTTGACTCGTTTTCCCAGCATGTTTATTTGTTTTGTTTTTTGATCGTGTTTTCCGTTGAGTGAAAAGACTAGGGCCGACCTCGGACTTTTGGCTTCAAGTTTTGGCTGCAGGTAGCGTTCCATGTATTTTTAGTTCAATGGTTTTGGTTTGGACTGAGGTGAAGGCGTTTACCTCTTCGGACTGAGGTGATAACGTTTTCCACTATCGTTGAGTATTGTATCGTAGCATTCGTCTTTATATAGAAGTCAGTAGTTTGGTTCTGCTGCTCAACGAACGAAAAAAATACTTCTCGTATTGATTCTGCAGACGTACAACACCCACTCTTGTTGGGCCAGAACCTGATTGGTAATGACGCAAGGTTGCCTTGGGGACTGGAACGACATTAATATTTAAGATGGCGGCGAATTTAAAAACCTCTTGCACAGATTTACATTTAAAACCTCATTTGTCTTCAAAGATAGAGTTTCTCTTCTTAAAACTTCATCAAATTATAAAAGAAGATAATTTGCTGTTGTTGAAGTCGTCCAATAAGATGCAGAAAGGTGATATATTAATATTTCTTTGCGTGTTTTTAGTCACCATTTACAAGATATTAAGCTAATAAGCTTATTGCTTTGTATTTGTTTCGTGACAAAACGGCAATGTTTGCACAAGAAATAAAGAAAGTTTGTTTCTGTTGCAAACACGAAGTCTTTTTAGCTGAATATACGTTTGTTCCTGTTTGGTCTATTTGTGTATGAAACAAAACACGGTTAGTTCCAATTTTAGACCAAGTGAGTTGAGCAATTTCTGCACAACTACTCATTTGATCAACTTTCTAGCAAAGCAGCCTGATTCTGTTGAAAAGTACAGATAATTATGAAGATGTAGTCATGAAAACTGATGCAATGTTTTATCAACTAAATAATGATGGATAGTTTATTTTTGAGACAATATGCAAAACTTTTAATTCAGTTCAAGAAAACTACTGTATATATCAATCATCAGACACAGCTTCTAGCCTTATAATTGAATTAGACTTATAGAGTCATAAAATTTTACAGCCAAAATTCTGGCACCTTGAAGCAGCTGTACTATTGCCCTAATACCAATCATAACACATTTTTTGTACTCATACATCCAGAAAAACACAAAGTATTCTCTGTTGGTTTCCATCAAATCTGTTATTACTAGTTTACTCCACAAAGCAAGATGTATACCCAAAAGACTTTGATATAATTGCAGAATCTTTTCATGTTTTTGAACTTTAATTGAAATATGACTGATATTATTCGTGACTAGTTAGCTAATTTACATACTTTTTGAAAAAAGCTCTGGACAGCATGCTGTGTCAGTTATGATATAAACTAGTTATTGGGTTTCAACCCAATTTAAATATATTCTAGTAACACCTTTGAACTTTTTGCGGTTGTAGGTAGGCTAGACTGTGACGTAGATAGTTATGAAACAAACTTTCACCTGCTGAGTCGGTCATAATGTAAAATGTTTGAAAGCTCCATACCCAATTTGGAAGTAAATTTTGCACCTTTGAACTTTTGTTGGTTATAATTGGCTACTTGACATATTTTTTATGGAACGCTGGCTCAGACATGCTGTGTCAGCCATAATGTAAGGTATTTCCTTAACTGATTCTGTGAACTTGGGATTATCTTTTCAAGGTCACAGCCCAACCTGCAGGAAAAAAACAAGTTATCATCACCCAAAATTTTAGTCATAGATATTTTTAGTTTGAATCATTTATATTTTTAGGGTGGAACATGTTTAATGAGCTATTTTTAGAAATGAGCTTGGAAAAGGGAAATGGTGTAAAGTGAATTATCCTAGGACGTGCTATATCAGGTTTACTCAGAACATAGGAAATGAATATTGATGAGAACTATAAAACATCATGCAAATTTGTGGAATTTAAGGCTCTCTTTGTTTCGATTTGGTTATTTGTTCAACTGGGGTGAAATCAGGCAAATCAATTTTAAAAACAGCTATTACTGTAGTTAATGATACAAATTTGCTTGGTTGAGTTACTTTAATGGCATTGTAAACTAATATTTAACCTGTTTGGTATTGCGTTTCTGCAAACAAAAAATATTCCATTATCCTCTGACTGTTTCCCTTCAAACCACAAAAAACTAAATTCTGCAACAAAAGAAATTAAATACCTGACTTATTTATTTGAACTATTCACACTATTGATATATTTGACGTTGATTCTTGAACTATTTCTGCAGTGTATATTTGGGTATATTTCACCATTTCATATCGTTTTTATTTTGCAAAGCAAAGATCCTGTTTTTATGAAGTACTATGATACCCAAATGCTTAAAACCTAATGCATACGAATAATCCTTAAAGAGTCCTGACAGTATTTTGTAAACAATGTAATTAGTTGGCCTCTACACTGTGAAGTGCTGAGTGGCATAAGATGATATGGTTAGTTACAAGAAAAGACTGGAAAATCAGTGAAAGCTTACTAATGTCCTATATTACTTTTCGACAGTTATTTCTCAACTAAGATCATGCCACGATTTTTGGAGCTGGTGTGCTTATTTGGGGATTTTTTTAAATATGGCCAATGAACGTTATCGTGAAAAGAGACTTGGAGTATATCTATAGGTTTTAGGAACCTTTCTCGAATGAATGGGCGATTGTAATGTTCTACTATATTTTGAGCTAACCCTATTTTTTGCCCTGTTCTTGGTCTTGAACTTTATTCAGTAAGGATTGAACGCGGAGTTGTACAGTAGCCAATGGTAAGAGTTGTAGGATTTGTTTCCTTATTGGGGGGACAATTCATTAACCATGCTTAGTTGAAACTTAATCACATGGTTGGCCATAACGTGAGAGGACGTCAATGTGAGGATCGGAAGTAAACAGTGGCCCCATATGATGTTTAAATTATTTTTACCAATGAGATATTGACGCATACAACATGTGGTCCACATCATTGAATCAGTTGCTAAAATTATCAAAAAGACTGACAAGATGTTTTAGCAATAATACTTTAATTGTAACTATAAATAATACTTATTAATTTAAACTATTTTCAATAAATAAATCTGTACAACGTTTCAATATTGTAATATCATTATATAACTCGTTGGTTGTCGCAGTGCGCAAGGTCGTAATTCATATTCAATCTTTCCAAGTAACTAATGGTGTTCTTTCGGTTTGTTCGTTTTAAGATTCCCTGAATATTTTGTTGATGAAGTCATTCATATCTTGAAGATCTCGTCGTCTTTGACAATTCTTGTCCTCGGGTGCACAACGCGTTGGCAAAACTCTGCGTTTCTTGCAACCCCAAACACCAAACGGACAATTCAGTTGTCGTTTCTTCTCTTCTTGTTTCCATCGTTGCTGTAATTTCTCCTTACATTCTGAGTCTTCAATAAGACACGGTACTTTATCAGCTCTCTGTACCCTCAACTTTCCATGGCTGTGGTGTCGTTGTTTTTTCATTGATTTGTTTCTTGATGTGCAACCCCATACCCCATGAGGACACTTTTTGCCTTGTGCCTCCACACTGACGCACGCGATGATGACGACAGCAAATAAAAGTAGCAACAATTTCATTTCTTGTTCTAAAATAAAATATAAAGAAAATTGAGTTTTGGACATTTGGTGGATGAATATTTTGTTAGTTTCTTTAAGTGGTAGCTGCATACTGTAAGCAGCACAGCAATGTACAATATATGTTGTTTCGGAACGTACTCTGGTAAATATAAAGTGTTAATAGTGATTCTGAATTGAGTGATTCTTAGTGATTCTGAAGTACAAGACGATCTTGCGCTTTGAAAACGTTTAAATTTGTGACGGTTTTTGGTCACGCCTTTCTAACTAAGTGATAGCCATTGTAGAAATATCTATTAAACGCTTCGTACATCGGAAAACATCCTACTCGGCAAGTCAGATTGTTTCACAAGGACAAACCGATTTTCTATTTTATGGGAAAAGTGGTGAAGGAAATATTTAAGTGTCGTTTTTTTAAAACCTGTTTGAACTTCGTAAAAATTCAAACTCATATTCGCACTCTTTGATGCATTGCTAACACCCAGTCAAATGAAAACAATAATTAAGTTGAACTTGAAAGGTATTTGCTCACGCACAAGAGCTTGTTTACCTTGTGACCGCTTTTTGCCCCGTTTTTTTTTATCGGATATAACTTTCCTGATCTCGATTCTTATACAGTTATTAAATATGTTATATGCATGAACTAGAAATTGATATAAATAACATTTTAAATGCAATTTTTCTTGAAAACTCATTGATGCAGTGAATTTACAAAAGACGGTTGCACTTTGCCACACCAACATCTGCGTTCTATTTTTTGAAATCGTTGCGTTTGAGGAACAAACAAACTTGCCTTGTTCAAATAAAAGTCAAGTGGTTTTAAGATACTAACATCAGAGTATCAGCGTTTTGGTTTTTTTTTTGAGAAGCAAAGTAAACGCCGCACGCTTCAAAAATGTCTGTATGTCTTAAGTGAGTTTGAAATTGGTTTTTATTTGGCAATATAAACTAAAACGACGGTACAGTTTCGAAATGTTTGTTTTAATGGAAATTTGCCTTTTTATTGTATGATATGAGACTGTGGATTTCTCTTTTGAAAAACTTTTAAGAAAACGAAGCTCGGTTTTTAAATAACTTAGATGTGAACTGAAAACTGTATTTGAGCCAAAAGCAAGCTTTTTGGAGCATATTTTGCGGCGAGAAAATTGCTTTGAAAAAATTTTGTCAGTGTATATGCATGCAGTACGTGTTCAGGAAAATTGCATAAAATCCTAAAAAGCTTGATCTCTTATGTTTTGGAACGATTTCGCTTACCTTTATGTGAAATATTGAAGATATGTTAGACTTTCTTTTTCTTTCTTTTTAATGTAATTGTAGTCTTTCTGTCTTTCTGTCTTTCTATTCAATGCGTCTTCTCTCAAATATCTTTTTCTGAGTTTTCAGTCGTTCAGTCACTGAGTGAGAGTGGCTCCCTTCTGAAATTCAGCTTGCGTACAGCGCTTTAAATAATGTGACAAGAGACCGCGGAGGAATTTCAGAAAATTCAATAATGTGTTTTTTCGTCATATTTCCGCTCGTTGGCATTGCTCGCGCATAGTTGGAGTGCTTGTGCTTGTTTGCATGTGCGGAAGTATCACATTAATGAATTAATGTCAAGTAAGCGTGACTTTAAGGTTTACATGAAAATGCGGAGTGCCGGAGTCCCGGAGTGCGGAGTCATGAAAATGCGGAGTCCTGAAAATGCGAAGTCATGAAAATGCGGAGTTATTTTTTTTTAAATATATAAAGATTTTGGTCGAATGTCGTTTTGTTTTTCATAATA
>JAODVQ020481588.1:0-10244 GCA_025400075.2 Phenganax stokvisi
TGTGTGTGTGTGTGTGTGTGTGTGTGTGTGTGTGTGTGTGTGTGTGTGTGTGTAGAGTGTACTATGTAATATAGTGAATGGTCATCATATGCTCTTTTTCTAAAAACATATAGGCATCTCCCTTCTTCCTGGCTCTCTCTCTCTCTGTCCCTCTTGTGTGTATGTACCAGATGGTTTATAGTTTTTGATGGGTAGAAGTGGTGTACTGGAAGTTGGTCAAAGTTGTTTGTAGTGATGATGTAGTGGGACAGGTTGCCAGCCCTTTTTCCTCCTTTGATATCCCTCTGCATACCTCTCCTCTTGCTATCCACCACCGATCTTGTAGCTCTCGGAGTGTGGGTGTGCGCCGTGCCTGCCTCCTCCTGCCCCCAAACACGACCTAAAATCCACTTTACGACCTGTTCGGTACATCATATGTGTACTATAGCCAGTCCCACTGCTCTCCAGTGCGTGATATTCTTGTAGTAGGGTTGTACCGCAGTCTGCCGATTAAATCTCTGAGAATAGTGTGGGACCCTCCTGATGTACGTTCCTGGCGTGCTTGGGTCGGGCCAAGTCTCATCAGGACCTCAGTACACACCACCAACAAGTTGCGTAGGGTTACCTAATACTGGTCTTACTACTATGGTCTAGAGGCTCTATGGGATGATTACTACACATCTACGCCACATGTGGCGGAGTGGCCTACAAAAGACCTTTGAAAATCCTGATATAGTATCGATCCCAGGTAGTGCTACATACAGTCAAATTTATCACAAATTGCACCGTTGAGTGCACGCACCACTCAAGTGAATTATTGACCTTGGACCCCCACTGTAAGAACTCTTTTCTCTGTTTTGTAGTGGCTAGAAGATATGCACATGAAATGCACATTTTCTCATGTAAATATTCTAAAAATGTGACTTTGTGTATGCATGTGTAAGTGTACATTCATGTGAGCCTGGGTTTTTTTAACGAGACACAGCTGTTAGTGTACAACACTAGAGATGAATATTATTATCACAAATTGCACGTTAAATTCTATTACGGCTCGTTAGTGATTTGAATTTCGAATGCGGTCCTCCAGAATGGCTCGTTACGAGATCTCATAATTTTGTTTATTATCGCTAGAACAACTGGCAAGTTTATTAACTAATGAGTGACATCATGCGATGTCATCAATTAATTAACCAATCAGCTGGCAGTCGGGGTGGAAACGAGGTACAGGGTGCCAGGGGAACGGTCGGTCAAACATAGTTTCCATCGCCTCCTCCTCTAGCGTCTCTACATTGCTAGTCCACAGAAAGAGGCTATATAGCCCGTTTTAAAAAGTCGGCCATATGCTTGCATTTGTATAATTGGTTGAGCCTGGCTAGCTGCCTGATGGCTATAGGACTTAATGGGCTTTAAAAGCTCTTTCATGGACTGGTTAATGTGCTTGAGAGTGTCAGAGCTCAACCGCCATCCTCCTCTCCTCCTCTTCTTCTCTGCTACTGAGAATTGGTGTTACCGTACAGTGGAACATCTGTATGAAGCAATGTATTGTTGTTATCACTATCATTCTAATACGGTGTACCTGGACTTCGTGCGCCCAGTGTAGTACCACAGGTGATGGAACCTCTTGAAACTCGGCCATGAGAACAAAGAGAGATGGATTTACATGGTACTTACTCTGTTCAATGATTGGCCTCTATGAGACGTGCAATGGTCTCTACTGAGGCACTACGTTTGTTTCTTTCTCTCTCAGCCCATCTCTTTCTCTCCACTCAATATACTGTTTGTTGAAACTGATCAATTATTGCATTCTTCCTATAGAAGAACACACCGTCTTGAGTGTGTGTAGTTAAATTGTTTGGTGTGCCTTCTCTACCTTGTTACCCTCGTTTTATTGTTGTTTACACTACATACATTACATCAGTGGTCCACGGAGTGCTGGTATCGTGGGTTCGAGTCCCATCCAGGACAATCCTTTTTCTTTGAAATGAACCGACCCTGAGTGGTGTTGAATTGTTTGTTGTGCACTTGACTTGCTTTGATGTTTCAAACGCTGATTAGATTCATCAAACATTGTAGAGGTGGCATATGAGAATGGTATGAACTGTTGTGCGTACACTACAAACTGTGTGATAATAAATATTCAAATTACTGTCATAATTCTTGTCCGGAATTATTCGCTAATTGATTGATGTCTGTTTTAATTGAACACATGTTCTGAGTAAAGCGGACTACGTGGCACGAGGGATTGGGAGAGATAGAGATAGACCGTGGGAGATAATGTATGTATATACCTGCGTCAGTGTCTGGTGCATGCGTTGTCATTCTGAATTCTGCACCTGTGTTTACCAATCCTTATGTTCTCATGTCTGACCACTCGCTGGGGGTCCCATCGCCTGTGCTACGTGGGTCCACACTAAGCCCAGGCATAGCATAGTGTAACTGTGACTGCATTATTACTTAGATATTCCATGACTTGTAGAGGCTAATCATTGAATGTAGCAAGAAGGAGCATACAATTGTCCACTCTCTCTCTGTCACTAACTCTTCTCACTCTCTCTCCTCCTCCTCCTCCTCCTCATCCTCCTTATCACAAGTCCCTTACTCAGCTGCCTACATAGTTTGTATACGCATGTAAATACAGTAAACATACACACAGTATTAGAGTACGTAGCAGACCATTAAGACCATCTCTCTCTCTCACGGCACCACGTGTCCTTCAAATGGAGGTTATAGACCAATAGGAATTTAACCTATTACAGCAGTAGAATGTTCTGGAAGTGGTCTATCTATTATGTACATACGTGTAGGTGGTAGTGGAGGATGGTGGTATAATTAGTAAAATGTGGGAAGGACGATGATTTAAACTGTGGGAAATTCTCTGGCAATGGAACTCCATTACATAACAACCACATCAACTCTCCCACTCATCGACCTATGGCAGATTATTAATATCCCACTAATTTGATCATTGAGGAATTTCAGTTCCTCAACAAAACAACACTGTATATGTATACATCTCTGTATACATCTCTGTATACACATACTTACATACATAACAACCATATTATACTGTAGCTGAAAACATTAGTGCTAGCAAAATGTTTGTTTATTAAATGCTGCACAGAGGGTGTGGCAATTTTGTATTTTTATGTGAAGTTAACATCACCCCACTGACTGCCTTCACTCTAGTCTTGCTTTGACACACACTTTAAACATTGATATGTGTATGTATATACGAAGAATATGTGTATGTGTGTTTGATAGGTAGGTGAGTAGTCTCTGCCTTCCATTTGCCCCTGCCTGCGCCTCCCTCTTTTCCCTACCTGCCTCTCTCGCTCCCTCCCTGCCTGCACCAGTGTAAGCAGGCCAGCTGAGACATGCCCACCAAGAGGGGGCAGAGAAGTGTGTCATTCTGAAACCAGCAGTAGGAGGCCCACTGATGTTAAGAGACACTCTCACTTTCAACACCTTGCCAACAGCAGGCACTGTTCCACCAAATAGCTCCCCCCTCTCTCCCCTCTCCGCTCTCCTCCTCTCTCCTCTCTCCTCTCCTCTCTTCCATCTCCTTGCTCCTTGCTTTCTCTCCATGAACAAACAGTTTTATCCTACATGCGGCTGTTGTACGTGGTTAATACAGCACTAAACACTAATAGTTATGAATAGGTATGGCGATCACATTTTTACCATTACTCCACAACCTTTTAACGCACACCAAAGTAACGCTGTCTCTATTTAAACCAACGTACATGTTACTATGTACGTGACCATTCGAAATGACAAGATTTTCACTAAAGTGCCGAGTAGCGTGTCCGGGGTATTTTCTATGATTACGACAACTCTGGGGCCACCACGACACGATGCACAGCTGCAGTGGATGGAATTTTCAAGCTCTCAAATAATTATAATTTGGCTTATGATGATCTTTATCTTGTCCAGTCATCTCTGTGTCTTAATTGGACGGAGGATAATGGATGTCTGTAGACCGACCAGGTGTTCCATGATAATTATTTCAAAGCTCTTTCAGCTATACATACAAATATATGATGCATTGTAGTTTACATACCTATATACTAGGTATAATATATTATACATACTGTATAGAATGATTTCACTCTGTTCTAATTGCATAGATGTTATATATACACCTGAGACGAATCCTAATGTTCAAAGTATTATAATGATAGTAGTGATATACTAACTATTACTGCCATAGGTCGTACACTCACAGGTAATGCACTCACAGGCAGTGCACCATTCTTATGTATAACTCACATACTTAGTGAGTGTGTGTATGTCAACTATGGCAGTATATTGTGCGTAGGTAGAAAGAGAAAAAGAGCTTTGGATAGTATGCTAAAACCTTTACAAGTAGGTACGTATTCATTGGTTCCCGACTGTTAGCTTTTGTTTGATTCTTATACACAGCAACAGAGCTAGTGAAAAGGTTATGTATAATATAGTCAGGCATGAGAAAAGAGGGAGATAGAGAGAGAGTTGCTTGTTGTGTAATTCTGGTATACGGACAAATGGTCGAGTGTATATCTACACATCAATACACAATGTGTTTGAATTGTACATATGTAGGTACGCAATATAGTGCCGTATGTATATGCTTGTGTAATGGAGTGCATTATAGATGAGTGCTTCGTACTACGTGCAAGGGTTGCGAAATTTCTGTTAAGACGCATTAATGATGTTAACATTGTAGAAGTGAGGAGATGAAGGAGAGAGAGAGATGGAGTAACAACAATTAGCCTCTATACGTATGAGGCATGTAACATCCAAGTAGTAATAACAGTTATATACCGTTGCGCCAAAGTGTGCCTTGGCTTTGTAGGCCCAGTAGAGCCCCCTGCAAGCGAGAACAGAGAGAGAGTACTAAATGACACACACAGTTTATATACCTACAAACAGATAGTGAGTGTACTTTACAAAGGCATAGATATCTCACTTATTCCCTTAAGGTTATATAAACTATACTTGGAATCACAGGGTGTACTTATGTTACATCAAGTTAGTAGTAAAACTAAACAGGAGAAGGAAAGAAAGTGTATATAATATATACCTGTTTACTTAAACATTCAATATGATATTGTATCATTTGCTCAAACTAATAATATTACTATCCGCAATATCTGTGGATTGAAAAAACTAACGGCACGCCACCAACCGCTAATAGATTTATTCATGGTTGGGTAACACGGAAAAGAATGAATTGATCTGCTTACTCATTTTGTGACGGTATCCATTCCCAGTCTCTCCCCACTCCCCCGGTCTCAGCAATGATGGAAGTAATTTATTTCAAATAGTTTCTCACTATTAATCTCTGTGTACTTGTCTGTGGTCTGAGTTGGAATGAAAAACAAAAAGCCAAAAGCGGAGATTTCGAGAGAGAATGAGATGAGAGAGGAGAGTGAGTGAAGACAGCTGATAGCTGTTGACTCTCTTGCTCTGTTCAATGATTAACCTCTATGAGGCATGGAACACCGGAAGTGGTACCACAGTCATTATTATTACTAACTTGGGTTTCGTGGGCCCAGTAGGCAGAATACCCCGGGAGTATTTGTAGTTGTTGAAGGAGTCATGACGAAGGAGAGAAAGAGTATACTAATGTATAGATCCAAATTTTCGAACTGCACAATTTTCATATTTTTTTTGCAAATTGGCCAGGAACCACAATAATTATGACCCTTGTATATTTCTCTGCACTTTAATAAGGTACTGCAGTATTAACGAGCCTCAAAAATTGTCTCACGAAAACTCTTATAAGCTTACTCTATCTGCAAAAATGTAGCGCCTTGAAAGTTTGCCACTACAAACAGTATGTATGTGTAAGGTAGACGGCCAAAGGGTATGTATATGTTCTGAGTAATGTGGTGCATTTAGAACATGTGGTGTTGGCTGCAGTAATGCTCCAGAGAGCTGCGGCTTGTTCGGTGAACCTTTTGACGCCGTGAGAACCCGGCACATCAGGCGAAATGTTTCGAGGCATTGCTCAATTGACGTTACACATAATATAGTCCTATAACCTGTTGTAGGTCTATACAATTTTACTATCACAATATCCCATCACAATGGGATGTTGTGATGGTCAAAAACTAGTGCACGAAACCGTTGCCTTATCTCCACTCCGTACGTATGTTACAACGCATTCTCTTCGTTCCTCATTACAATTTCCTCACCTCATCTTGGACCCCTCTGCTGGGTTGCCATGGTGATTATCACGACTACTTTTCTGCTCCATGTAAAATCATGCAGGAAGGGGGGGGGGGGGGCACATGTACCTAATGGATGTGGTTTAGAGGAAGGTTGAAGATGAGAGTGGGGTCAATGGCTTTTCCTAGATGAGTGTGACCACAATCTGGCTTCTAGAGATACTTACTCCCTCACTGCAGTCATGGAGGGTTATGATTGTTCCCTCAATTTGCGCGGGCACCGATTCGGGGAAAAGGTTTTTGATGTTCGTGCCAGCCAAAGTTTTGTATGTTTAGCGACCCGTGTGGAAATAGCAGTGGTCACTGTGAAAAAGGCGTCTGCCAATTGTGGAAGTTATGTTGATGGAGTGATTGTGAAGATAGAGAGAGATGCACAGCTGATAGTTGTGTTAACTCTCTCGGATTTGGCCTGAGTGAGGCATTAAACATCTGAAGTGGTACTGCATTTACCATTGCACTACAGTATGTCTAGGTTTCATGGGCCCCAGAGTAGCACACATGATGACTAGGCTTCCATTGACTTGAGCAAGAGAACCGAATGAGAGAGAATGCTTGTAAAACAGATCTTAATCCTGGAATAGCATAGCTATGTATGTAACACATAGTAAAAGGTAAATACTATACTATTACTATACTTAGCAATTTTATATATACACTTATACACATAACCCAGGAACAATTTGTAAAGTTTGTATTTGTCTACTTATGAAACACTGGTCCCAACAAGCCAGGTAGATGTCGTGCAGTTTGCCTGCCAGCTATCGGTAGGATGGCGACTCCCAGCGAGCGATGGCCCAACAAGTTAGACATAGATTAAACATGGAATTCAAAGTGCAGTAGAGATCTACGTGCCATAGGGATTGGCTCGTTCCCTTGATGCTATTATTCCTGCATTCCATGGAAATTATATCAATTCCCGAATTTAGAATTTGAGGTTGAATAAATTTTGATCAGCGCCGTATTCGATACTTACAAGCACGCTGAGTCTCTCTCACTTCCACTCTCTTCCTCTGACTCATACAGTGTCTTGCCACCTGTGTCTACTGGGCCTACGAAACTCAGACGTCCCATAGCACATTAGTGATCGTGGTACCGCTTCAGATGTTTTGTGCCTAACAGAGGCCAATCATTCAACAGAGTTAAATGGAGTCAGCAGTTTATTTGCTCTTTCTCACTCCCTCTCTTTGTCTTGTAACCTGGGTCACCAATTCGAGGCACTCTTAATGGACCTCTCTCCCTCACCTCCGTGTATGTGTCTATTTCTTGTTCTTGCAAAAGCAAGATGTCTCATTTGTTGTCCTGAGCAATGGTTGTTGTGTATTGTTTGTCAACCTATACACTAATTGAGTGTAAAATTGTTTTGCTGTGGTTTTGTTTGTTTATTTACTTGTTTACTTACAATCCTGTGCGTAGAACGTAGAACATCTCGACTTCTCGTAGAGATGTGAAATTTGATGGTCTTTACTTTAACCTATCCACTCTTATTTTCTACATTAATAATGTATGCTATTTGTGTACTAACTTAAAAAAATTTGCATGCTTTTTGAGGCCTAGAACTCAGTTATTATGTCTTATAAAGTCTTAATTTTTGAAGCAATATGAGCATTAAGAGGCATATAAGTCAGTTAGCATGAGGCTTTGAAACTGTTAGGCCTGTTGTGTAACAGGCATTTTGAGGCCTGGAAGTTAGGCATTAGAGACTTATATATAGAAGGCAAGCATTATGAGGCCTACCAGCTAGTCAGGCATTATGGAGCATGGAAGTAAGACATTAAGAGTTGTAGAAGCCAAGTTGTGTATGTGTGTGTGTGTGTTTACTCAGGTTTCATTACAGCACTCGGGGTTATTTTCCTAACGGCCAAGTAGGGGAAGGTATATATTGCCCCGACCAAAAGCCACCGAGTGTTTGATGTGTGTTGAGAGGTGACCTCCCCACCACACACATGGCCAGCTAACAATATACGTAGTTACTCTATAGTCCTTTGGTATGTAGAGTGACCTGCTGTTTCTGAGAGACATGGGTTTACTGGGGTATGTATGGACATGTATCTGAAACTTTAATCATCTGACTATAACCCCCTCCTACATCATTATTCCACATTAAGTAACACACTTTATAGGAGTATATTGTTATGAGAACTAACTTTATTGAAGATGGAACATGCTAATCTAGAGCAATGGGATATTACGTATAATGAAAGAATTCATTCCCTTTGTACTAAATTTAGCTTTAAGAACCTTCTCTGTAGTCATTATATATCACACCCTCAGTTTATATGGTAGTCAGCTTATACTAGAGATTATAGACCAGTTTACAATCTGGTTGAACCAGTTTACAATCTGGTCAAAGCAGTTTCGAAGCGGTTTTCGAGGACCTGGCACAACATGTACGTTATTACTCGACTTAATTGTGTGAGCGAGTGAGTTAGTGAGTTAGTGAGTGTGCATGTGTGTAATTACGATACAGGTCCCTAATTCATCTAAGCTATGTAGTACAACTCTAGCCTGTTACTAGATTAGTTTGTGTACGAGTCATATGGTCGTATGGAAAAGAGGCAGTTCCTTTATAGTGAGTGTTTGGTACTATATTATAATATAAGAGTTTACGAAAATTGCATGGAAATTCAGGACAGCATAATGATTGATAGTGAGGTTTAGAGTCTTGATACCTATTGGCTGTGTGTACCCCACTCTGGTAGTATACACGCATAATTATACACTTGTAATATCTCAAAGGTTGTTCATTCTGGGATGCAGCAGCATACATACGTATGTACATAATATGGTCAAAGGACCATTATATACTTGTATATTAAGTATTATGCACATCTAACAGAGCGTTATTTGTATCTTGTAGAACGCATGGTTTATTTAGGAGTATAATAACTATATAATAATATATGATTGTGATATATTGTATTAGATGAGCTTACAGATACAAGTATGTATTATGATAGTGGATATGCCCATACGTAGTTATACATTAATATTATCATGAGTACACATATACGTACCGTACATAGTTTTGTTTAAAGAGTGTTTAATCAACCATGTGCCGGGGACATATGGCCAGGTCATAGACTACTACCTCACAACGTGACTGTCCGTTCTCATGTTTTATACTAACTTCAAAGAAAGGATGGTCAATGTGTTAGCATATCTTTCTCCTGCTGTCCGTCTCTGCTGTCCCCTTTTGTTACCGCTGTATCGGACACACAATGTTCTACTAATTCTTGTCCCCCCCCCCCTCTTGTGTCGCTCAATGAAATTGAATTTCCGACGTTGGATTACAGAATCACGCAGTGTCGTACGTCTGTGTGTGTCTGGATTCCAAATTTCTATTCCATCAGTCTTGGTTCCATACCCCACCAGTAAGATAGACTTATGTTTTTGATCAGAACTGTGATAGATGCATATATAGTTAGAGGGAGACACACTCTCACAACGATTGGTCTCTTATGAGGCATGAAACATTTAGAGTGCTATTGCAGTCACCATCGCACTGTGATGCGTCTGGACTTCGTAGGCCCAGTAGGCACTAGTGATGGTGCCCCTGTAAGTCAGACATGGGAACGGAGAGAGAGAGGCAGAGAGAAAGAGAAAGAGAGAGAGAGATATGGAGGTGCCATGTATGGCGATGGCAGGTTGTCCTGGAACACATCACTCCGAGTTGCTCCATTCAGCATCAACAATACAAAGCTTGTTTGGTATTCAGGTCACTTGCTTCTTCTCTCCTTTCATGACCAGCGCTCTTTAATGGGTTTAGCCTTCATTGTGACTAGACCTCTTAGACTGCGTGTGTCTGCGTGTCTATGTCGCAATCTCTGCATAGTGGGTGTGGTTATTTAAGGGTTAAAATTAGGAATGTTTCTAAAGATAGAACAAAATCAAAGAACAATGAGTGCAGAGAGCAATTTTGTTCCACTTGTACTAATTGTAACCCTTATTGTGTTTTTTATAGTATACAACCTCACATGTAACCCTAGTATCAACGTCTAGAGATCATTATTAGTCTGGCTTTCGTTTTTCTGTTGCTATGCAACTGACGAGCAG
>JAODVQ020481694.1:0-10244 GCA_025400075.2 Phenganax stokvisi
TCGGTAATGTTCTGATTCAGCTTTGATGCAAATTGCTTGAGTTGCCTGTCAAAGTGAAACAATGCTTATACACTTGGGAACCAAGAATTGGCTTGAATGTGGATAGCAAGGGCCGGTCGTTTGAAAGTTGGATGGCGCAGTATCCACTGGATAGTGAATTTTTCAACGTTCATAAAACTGGACAATTTGGTCGACGATATAAGGATTACAGACTTAAATTTATCGATATCAGTCGTAATTTTTTTTTTATAACGATCAATGCATGAAAAATTTGACGAAGGCTGGAAAAATCACTATCTAGTGGAAAGCGCTATATATCACCTTTCGAACAACCGCCTGGTCCCAGAATTGTTCCAAGTTGAGGAGATAATACTCGAGAGTAGACGAGTGTACTAATTATATCATTAAAGTTTTTTTAATACCTGAGAGAGATATAACATATCTTTAAATTTCTTCAACGAATCCGTTGAATTTGGAAGTCTAAAATGCATCTTGGTTTGGTTCAACATTTGTTCATTCCCTTCAAAAAATCAGACTACTTTGAGTCTTGATTTTGTGCGATGGAATTTATTGAAACTGTCTCAACAGTAGGCCCTTAATTTCAGATGTCAACACTACACCCGATGAGCTGAACCTGAACGGAACCTCAAAAAATAATAGCCATGGAGCAGAAGTACAAAAGCCAGTTAAGCCTCGTCTACACGAGCAAGTAATATGTGACAAGTTTTCTTTGTCACATAAAAGCTAGCACCCCAGCTTTTCGGCAAACACATATGGCACACAAAAATTGCTCAATTTTGCTCGTCTACACGAGGAAATAAAAATTGTCACGCAGAAATTGCCACATTTCAATCCTGGGTTGACACAACTTTTGAAGCAAGCTTTTAAAACTTCAGGTTTATATATTTCGACATAGTTTTCCAAAATGTCTTCTGGATTAACAGAAGACTCTGCTTGCTAAGTTTTGAAACAAATAGACAAAGAAATGCAGAACCGTAAAACATGCAGTTGGTTAAATTCTAACCCTCGGTAAACGCTAACCCAGCCTTGAGCAGCCAGCCCTGTGAAACAACGATAAACTGAAAAGAACCTAGAATAAGCGTATTTAAAAAACACATTAAGCATAACTACATGTTCACCTGACCCATGATGTTGTCTGTGAATCATGATTGGACTAAAGTATGACCAATCTTCTTTCACGGTCACGCTAGAAAGGGTCTGGAACTGAGGCAACGATTGAAGTCCATATTCTGAAGCAAATCTTGGACGAGGATATCCTCGGATGTCCAAACAGTCCATTGTGTAGTTGTAGTAGTGCACTGTAAAAGGTATTAGATGAAAGTAATCAAATACGTAGTCGCCTGTTAGTGATGCGATCCCTCAAGGTTGCAAAGCGCATCACCATGAATCTAAAGCTAGTAGTCATGTGATAAAGAATAGCTTTAATTGATATTGCTTACAAAATGCCAGCGCTCAACGACAGCGTGTGATGAATCTTAGTTCTTTGCATGATTGGTAGCGAACCAAAAATATGAGCTTTTTCCAGAGACGGGACTTGTAAAATGAGTACATTTCATTTCAAATACAAAATCACAAACCATGAATAATATATTTTTGTTGTTATAGCAGTTTATATCACGAATCTAACATAAGGAAACTCTTCCCAGAATTTAGAAAATAAAAAACTTGTGATTTGTCTCGTCTACAAAGTTTCCCTTGTTTACGGCTTCAGTTTTTGAAAATCACGTCGCCCTTACCAGAACTAGAATTACGATGCGATACATAAATTTCTTCAAACACAGCAAAGGCTGTTTCCATTGTTGGCAGTCACAAAAATACTGAAACGTTACTGTAATATCAGTAATGCTGTATTTCATTTTGTAAACAATACTTGCAACATAAAGTAAACCCAATATTTACAGTCGCGTCGTAGAATCTTAGGGTCCCTAATACCAATGCCATGATGCGACAAACCACAAGGATTAAAGTGGTAGTTTATCGAACAAAGTGTAGCAAAACATTTCCGAAATAAAACAAGTAAAAAAAAAACTTGTACCAAAAAAACTGAAGGTCAACAAAGATATGTTGCAAACCATTACAAAATTCATCCTACCATCTCCATAAAAATCACTATTTGGATTACTAGCAATCCATCCTTCTCTTTCAGTCAGTAAACCATCAGATGGTGAAGAAGAGACGAAAGGACGAGAGACATCCAGTTCTATCACCGTCTTTCTTATTGTATCAATGAAAAGCTGTAAAAAATGATATCACGTTAAAGAATGGTTTCTTCAAGGACTACGACAAAGACTAAATTCGAAAAGCTCGCCAAGCAAATCTGCAATTCTTTACCAAGCTCAGCAGTGAGCGAAAAGTCAGTACACTAAGTCACATCGCTCATTGGCACGATTACAGTGTTTTGCACTAACTATTGCAACAAAGCAAAAATAAGTAGCGCGAAACTTGGTCACAAACCAGCCCCATAATAAAAGGTATGAAAATTGCGTCAGATATTCATAATTACAATTCTTCTACTAATCGCTATACCTTGACGTACATTTCTTTGTAAAATGTGAGGTTCTTAACGCCATACCTGAAGCAAAATGAAGCACTTCACTAAATTTAATTGAAATAACTACAACTGACCTCAGCTAAAGTTTGCAGCTGTCGATATAATCAGTATTTGATATTTTGGAAATATTGTTCTTCATAAATCATTGACGATGTTCTTCGATCCAGTGTCGGAGACCAATGAAGGATAACATTATTTCAAATAGACAGAGGGTTTCACACGCAGACCAATGATCATCGACAACATCAATCAAGGCATTTAAACTGCCGATGAGGCACAATAGATGAAAACCAAGCGTTTCTATCAGCACAATATTACCAGTTCTTTGAAACACTCGACTCAATTTCATTATTTCCACTCCATACCAGAATTGAAGGATGGTACTGCAATCTTTGAACCTGAAAATAATTCTCATTAGAAATTTAAAAAATTAGAAAAAGGGTGTCAAGGCATGAGAACGCTGTTATAAAGACAATATCATGACATATATTACTATTTATACCTCACAAGAAGAGGTTTTTCAAAGTGTCATATGAACTCTTTCAAATTCAAATTAGAAGGCTTGGGACATGAAAAGTTACACACTAGAAGTTGAAGCCAAGCAAAAACCATGCAGATGCACTTATTTCAATAGAGCGCAAAATGTCCACAACACCTGATGCTTAACTTCTTTTTGTACGGAGTCCAAAAACTGTTCATCAGCTGGATAATAGTCACACGCAAACATGAATTCTTGCCAGATCAGTAAACTAGAGATGTAACATGTACTGATAAAAAATATGCAATATAGTTGATCGAATGTGATTAAATTGACCGTAACAAATATGCGGCATTGCTTTGAAAACACGAATGTTGGAAACCAAAAGCTAATAAACTCAATGCGTTAGAGACAAAGTTTTGTAGAGGCCAAAAGTATCACGACAGCTCGAAAGAGTGCCAAAATTAGTAAAAGTGCAACGATTGAAAGCTTAATGCTGTAAAATGTGGAAAATATAGCCTTGCGAAGTTTAGACTTTTTTGTATATTTTTGTATTACGCAACCGAAATTGATCCGTTGGAAGCATTGAAATAAAAATACCTTGAACACTAACTCGACTTGCCTATGATCAGATGAAACTAAATTTTACCGCCAGACACGCGTGTTTACGTCGCAAGACATTTTAGCGAGACCATTTCCCGAGCGGGCACTGTTATTCAGTTATATTTGCTATTGTGTACCTTTAAATATTCTGCTACGAAACTGGACTGAACAGTCAGTCATTGGCAGCTTACTTTTGGAAAAACAACTTTTTCCCAGCTTTCAGAAGAATTATTTTGGAAAACGAATGAGCAATATAAGGAAATTCACACAAATACTTATAATCACCCGGCAAGCTGCACACTCTCCTTTACTAATTTTACGATGCTCCATCCAGCTGCGATGAAATCTTTCTCTTTGTCCAGATCAAAACTTAGTGTGCCTCAATAAACACTATTGCTTTGCAAGGGATTTTGGACTTAAACTCAATATGCGACCATCTTTAATTTGCCCAGTTTCCACATATCATAATTCACTGGTGATGTTCTCTGATCCATTGTCTCGATGACCAATGAAGAACTAATTTCCAGTAGACAAAAGTTTCGCTTATCAGCGATTACCGACAATGGAATCAGAGAGACTTCGCCAATGAATCATATTCCTATTTACCCTAGCTCATCAGCAATGCTGTAGAAAGAGTCATGTTGATAAATTCCTCCTCCCCAGTTTCTCACAATATTCATGTTCGCATCAACAGATGACTGTAATATGTTGCGAATGATGTCATCGCTAACACGGTCTTCAAATGCATCTGAAATATTAAGTCAGATTTATTTAGACGATAACGTAGGGAAGTTGGTACAAACAAACAAACAAGCACACGAACAAACAAACATCTGTTGGAGAGAAGATACGAAAACGGACATTTTATGGTGAAAGTGATCAAGCGTGTGCAAACTCAATACAAAAATATACAAACCTGCTGGTATCCAGTTGGCACCTTTCATAAATATGGGAACACCGTTGACTTTATAATAAAAGCTCAATCCTGAATACGAAAAAGCAAATACATAACAATACAATAATAAAGTCCTAGTCATTACACAGTAGTTGCAAGGCAATTGTTATCTCCGCTAAGCATTAACGTTAGGTTCCGTTTCCCCCCGTTCGTCTGTCTTACCTAGCTGTCTCTTTCTTTTTCCGTTTAAGCAACCCATTTTGCAGAAATGCGCAGGCAGAGGTAGGCAGTCATTAGTTTGCAGCGATTACACTGTAATTCCAAGGGTGTGAGATGGTAATGCATGCAGTATAGCCAAGCAAGTGCATGCACAAAGTATAGAATGGCATAGCATTATTAGGCTACCTATATTGTTTTTCTTTGCTGAATTTATTGCCAACATTGCCTCCGTGAAATAACCTTAAATCTGCAATATCTAGTTTTAACGTCTACTGCAATAAAAATAACATGCTGTACCTCCAGTTATCTGTTCCTGAACAAGTTCAACCTCACGGAAGCCAATTCGTATTGTTTTGGTAGAAATTTCAGCCCACTGAGTATCTCTATAAACTACCTGAAAAAATCACGTATATTGCAATAAACTGCATATAGAAATATACTACATACTTACGGCAGTCGCATGTTTCCTGGCAGTAACCATGTGTTTCGTGCACAACTGAGAATAACCATTGCAAAACAAGTACAGCGCACTCGTACAGGACTAGCCCGCTTTTTCACAGTAGTAAGTTACTATACCGCATTTGTTCGATTAAACACCATGGATGTTTGCTTAATTTTTGCAAATTATTGAGGGTCGTCTATTTGAATAGATGTGTTTATTTGACGCGGAGTTTGTTTTTTTTTAATTTCTAATACAGCTGATGCCTTCTAGATATAAATAAATAAAGGCTACATGTACTAAACTAAAAGGTTCAAAATAATTAGCATAGTTTATTAAATGTCACATGAGACGTTCTTGAAACAACATCAACTTCATTTTCATCATCATCAGCGTCTAATAATGAATGGTAACTCTCACTTTCAGCTTCTTAATCTGATTCTGTAAATGATTTAGTTTTGAAGCGTCGTCAAAAACAGAAATCTGTGACGGCAGAGGCTCTCTTAGCTTGGGGGCGTTTATTCGGGTGGAGACATTAATTCAAACAGGGTGCTCATTCATTTCTTTTATTTTTACGGTAGGCATCCATTCGAGTAGAGGCTTTAATTTAAACGGGAGCGTTTATTCGAACAAATACGGCACGTGTTTGTACTCAAGCACCTCTAAATAGCCTCTGATCATAATTTTTGCGTGTGGGAAAATTATTACCATACAAGAGCAGATGAGATTGTCACCCCATTCGGCCTGTTGTAAACATGACAACTGACAATTACTTACAAGGCTACGTGGCAAAACAGTGTACGAAGCTTTTCAACTAATATATTTTCCAAACGTGCTAACCTACCGTCAGGTCATAAAGCGGCTGACCAGCAACACCTATGGATTGGACACCATAACCTCTGGGCCACCATGTTTTTACACCATGCTTATCAAGTAGAGTCATGGTACGTAAAGAAACTTGAGTAGTACCAGAGATGGAACAGCTTATGGTGCCTTCACTGACGAGAGAAAACTGTGGCAACCTAGCAACCACACTCCCTAGGGTTTCATCAGATCCACAATCAACAACTACAGTCACGTCCAAATGCCAAGACTGGCCAATGTCTTTTGCTGCAAAATTGTCCAATAAAAAACTCTACTATTAACACAGACACTGAAAAGTTAACTGCCATAAATTCGCGAGCACATACAAGTAATCTTCCGTGACAAGCCTTTACTAAATCTTTAAAACGGTAAAAAATTTTTACTTGCGCGCTCGCACAAAGAAAATTTACAACTTTTTACTCGACAAGGAATCTTGTTCAAAACATGGTCTGTTATATACCAGCTCTCACAGAAAGCATGCCAAGTTTCTTTTGCAGGGTTTACAAGCACCAGTAAAAAACTCAAATGTATACCTTTTGTTGTATTGACTAAGACATCTTTTACCACAGCACTATCAAAAGCTTGAATAGAAATATTTTTCCTGTATGAAAAAAGAACTGTAGAAGCTATAGATTCAGGTTCACCAGAAAGGCACGCAAAGACTTCATACGTCCCGCCAAGGGGTTAATTAGACTGTTCATTGCATGCTATTAAATGAGTTTATTTTATTAATTGAAAAGTTCAGGTTGCATTTGAATATTTTTGAACATTGCTACTAACATCAGTAACAAAAGTTTACATGCTACAATTTTGTAAAACATAATGAACATTCCAGCACTGCTTTATAATAAAGAAAACTTTACTAATTTAGTCAATCTAAATGACAGCAACTCTGTAAATCAAAAGCAGTTCAATAATTTGTTTGTTAAAGTGCACATGCAATTTTTAAAAAACTGAAAATGGCATATTTCACCTTGTTATATTTCACAAGATACATACCAAATTCCTTGACTAGCAAATGCTGGTCCCCAGTCCTAAACAACATTTCAAAATAATCTAGCTGACACACTTTCTATGATTGAGTGCAATGAATGGCCAAGAGTTTCAAATGATATTTTCCATTGTCTGCTGACTTACCCAGCTGAAAGAGCATTGCTTTTTTCGTATCAAATTGACGTGACATTCCCCATGCTGCACTGGGGGTGGACAGTTTGGTGGAATGGTATAATTATATTGCATACTTTTCATTGCCCCGTAAGTTACAGCTGAAGTAAACTTCACTATGATTTCATTGTTACCAAGTACCAAAGCTTCCTTTATGTTCCAGACATATCTTTGAAACATATTGGTACTATGGCCAACAAGCATATCATTAATGTATACATCTGCTACAGTGTCCAAACCTTCACAAATCAGCCTTATGTTTGCTTTACGAAGTATTGTCCCATCGACTAAAAGATATACAAGAAATATTAAGTAAGGCTGGTTTGAACAGGGGTGGAAAATGTATCGGACCATGGGACCATTGGTCCCGGAAAATATTTTAGGATCACAGAAAATTTTCAAGTAACAGTAGGAAGAAAATTCGACATTTTTCAACGTCAAGTACACACTGGTATAAATTGGCCGATCCATATGTTTCAAATGCTGAGATCAGTGAGATGCTTGTCAACAAGACAACAACATTTATTTAAACATGACTACGCAAGAAACATTCGTAGACTCATAATTTTCACTCCCTTCTATTGCTAATTTCTCTAAAAGACAGCAGAAAATTTCTTGGTTTTGCTCTGCGGTCGAAGAAAGAAAAATATTTTTTCCAACCATGGGTTTGAATGAGAATGTCTTGCTGTTATACATGCATGCACTGTACATGAAAATTGGAAAGAGTAAAGAACTAAGCAAGGAGAAAAGAAAGGGGAGAAAAAGTTATCAAGAGTAATGACAAACAGAGAAATGAAATGAAAAAAATAAAAAAAGAAATAGAGAACATGCAAAAAAGATGAAAAACATGAGAAAGAAAAAATGGAAAAGAAGAAAAGGAGAATGAAAAGACTGATAAAGACAAGGAGAAAATGAAGATTCTAATCTCATCAAAATCACAACCATAGGCATTCAAGGTGGGGCTGGAGCTGGGGGGCCACAGCCTCCCAGTATTGGCATGGATGTGCCAAAGTCAGGCAATTTATACTCAAGAGGTTGTGCGAGTTAGTTAGGTAGTTTCAGGGCCGCGCAGACAATTTTGGGGGCCCGGAGCCAAATTCTCTTTGCAGGCCCATCCTTCCCAAAAAAGCCCATGCAAATAGGTTCTAGAGTATTTTGGGGGTCCCCACCAGCCTGGGGCCCGGGGCGAATTGCCCCCTTTGCCCCCCCCCTCTGGACGGCCCTGGGTAGTTTACCCCTTTGGTTTACTGGTGATAATTCTTAATATGAAAGAAGTTCACTCTTTTGTTTGAGTTAAGTTTTGTCAATTTCACTTAGACATAGTCTACTTTGTAACTGCATAAAAAACTTAAGCGAAAAATGAAGATTGTTTCTTGTAGTAAGATGCATATCCGTGGACTTGGAGTAACATTGGGCACCTGTTGTATTTGTTGTACAATAGCATTCGCCCCACCACCCCCATCCCTTATTTTTTGGCCCTTATGTCTATACAAGTCTGATCTAAGATTGGAAATTTATGATATGAAATGAAAAATAACAAATTTCTTGGGATGTGGTATTTTAACAAGCTTGAATGCAGTCCCAGTCCTCAAATTTGGGGGAAATGTTAAACCTCAACAAAGTGAAACTTCCTCATATCTTGCCTGGTAGAGTCAAAACGCTTTGTTTAACCCCTTACCAGACATTGTCAACAAGTAATCGTTTGCAAGTTGCTCTAGGTAATTATCCAGTGATAAGGCCCGTTCTCTACCTCTACGGACGGCTACGCTAATTACGCTTACCATCAAATGACCTTGAATACCTCCAATCATCGTAGTCAATCCATCGATATAATTCGTCATTATTTCGGAAATAAGGATCGTTGATCACCTTAGCTTTCCACAGAGCGGTATGAACATAACCAGGAATTAACGCTTCCTCGATAACTATACTTCCATTCCGATTTTCTAAAGTCCATTTTCCTCCTAATTCTAAGCGTTCTCCTCTCACGCAAAGTATGTGCAGTACAAATACGCAAGAAAAAAATTGCAAATATCTTAACGACAAACTATACATATTCTTGAAAAGTAACAGGCTGCGCATGTATTTATGAAATTGCTGTAAGCTGATTTCACAAAATTTACCTTGGAGTCGAATCAGTCAATTCACTCGATTGCGATCGTGAAATTTGAAGCGACTTTCCGTAAAGTTGTGTGTGATTTGATTGGTTGCTCAAATTTGCATATTCCCCGCCAAAAAAGTGCATGCGCCAACAGCAGAGAGTTTTGACCATTTTGACCCTAACCTTGTCACTTTCATGACCGAAACTCTGCGATTTTACCGGGTTTTTCAATCCCAGGTATCACACGCCACTATTCATGCATGTTTCAGGTTTTAAAATTGAACTGAATTTAACGAGAATTCATTGTGTACGCTACACACCATCTTGAACTTAGCTACTTAATTTGCCGCCATCAAACCACTGATTTCTTCTTTGGTTATATTCTTTGCTAGAAGATAAAAATTCCTTGTAAAGATTGTATTTGAATTATTTTATTTCCAATAGTTACAGTTCAATTGACTTAATTATACTACCATAATCGGTTCGTTGTTCGCCGTCATCGGAAACCATCAATTGCCTTTGGTACAGTTTTTAACTATAAAAAAGAAGTTTGTTTTGGAAGACAGGAAGTCAGCTGTCACGCTGTATTTTGTCAAAGTCAAGCATATCGGACTTAAAGAACTTAGATCACAAAGTATTCACAAAGTAGTATGGAATTGGTATGGAGTTATGTAATTGCTTGACTGCACCACCAAATAATTCATGGACGTGGCAGTAGTATATTGAAGAACTTAGCTACTCCACCTATTTACATTGGTTCATGGAAGTTGCCAAAACCATTGTAGACTTGTGGTTGTAACTGTAGTGATGCACCGATATAGAAATTCACCGATATTCCGATAACCGATATTACCAGGCCGATATTTTGCCGATACCGATACCGATAGTCTACTCCATTTCACAAAACTC